>PVKA01004428.1:0-20096 GCA_004027165.1 Ctenomys sociabilis | reverse complement strand
AAATTACTTTCCTAAAGTTATAATAAATCTGCTGAACAAGATTTAATACAGGGTGGCTGGCACCAGTGTCTGTGCATAGTCACTGTGATGCAAATATTGTGATTAGAACTCCACCACATCTGGGAAAGCAAGGCTTTGCTGCCACCAGGATGCATAGAGGATTCCAGTCTGAAAAAGTCAAGTTTGAATGTCTTGTAATGAGCCCTCTGAGGTAGTGCAGCCTCCATGCCAGACGTAACCCTGAGCCTTGGAGAGCCCTCCCCAGCTCTGGATCTTGGAAGACTCACTTTCTGTCTAAGATTCCACTGCCAGGGAAATTAAAAGAAGGCTTAAGTCAACAGCTTCTGACATTACCAGTTCTGCAGATAACCCACTACTATTATGGACTACTGGACTATATTGGATTATTTTGCTGAATTCACCCACCTACAATATTTGAATGGCAATGGAATGCCCATCTCTGACAAAACTAAGCAGAGGGATATAAATGAAGGACCATTTTGTAGTAATATATATATATATATATATATATATATATATATATATATATATATATTTAGTTAGCTAGTTAGGATATACAGCTACTTTTTCTTATTTCAATGAGAAGAAAGATTTGTACTAATAGTGTTTAGACAAGATATCATGTCTGCATCTTGTACTATGAATAACTATTACGAAGACAGCAATGTGCAATGTATTAATTATCGTAACTGTCCTACTAACCTGTTTTGAAACTGTCTCATTGCTATCTCTTTCTCAACAAAATTAATTAAATAAAAAAAGAAATAATACTTGCAATAATATATTTACAATCATTCCTGGTGCCTTTAGAGTTCTATAAATACCTTTCATTGTTATTACCACTGAACTTGCCACAGCTAACTTGGATGTCTGCTTGTACCTAGGGTACAACAGAGCTCCTGGCCCCAAAAGAACTCCTAATACCCACTAGAAAGTTTAGCATTCAAAGCAGGCCTGAAAGCCCATCATTGGTCTGCTCCTTACAAAAGCAGACAGCTTTCCAGTCAACTTATGCACTGGTGTGTTGAATCAGCGTTTGTTTGTTTCAAGCAGAGCTCTAACTCCTGCGGTGAATGGAGAAAGCAAATAGGAATTAACAAGGAAAAGGTGGCCAAGAAGGCAAACAAACAGCCAGTAATCGATATAATTAATCTGTCAAAAAGCCCCGTGGAACTCAAGTGGGTTTGCTTCCTTGAAGCATTTATCTGAAAGGCTGAGATGCCTGGAGTGTGCTGAGTGAAAAACTTTGCATTTCAAAGATGCCTTGAGGAGGAATGGTACCAGGGCCTGCAGACAAGGCCTTGGAAGGTTTGTAATTCCTCAGTGTCTAGTAAAACAATCACTCCATTAAGAGGCTTAACTCTGCTAGGGGCTTAGCTACGGAAGGAAGGGCATCTTTCCCCACCAGAGAGCTTGGTAATCTCTCCACCCACATATATGTTTGACACAAATATTTGGAATGGGCCAGTGCTGGCTAGAGTATCTAAATTTCTGGACCTGGGTTTCTTCTCCAAAATGTGTTTCTTCTTCTGGTAGATGTTTAAGAAATGTCAACATATTCTAAAACACACAAAAACGACAGAGAAAATTCCCTGACTACAGAAAGAGTCGGTACCTGGGTTTCCTTGTATTCACCAGTGTTCCCTCCAGGAGAGGTGGTGACACCTAGTGCCTAAGAACTCAACTTTAGGGACAGGGAGCCACTCCCACTTCAGTGAGCATGAGAATTACCAAGAGAACTGCTTACAAAGATTCCCACTGGCAATAGAAGCTACTTACATTGCACCAAATGACCCAGGCCATCCTTTCCTGCATCTACTTTCCTAAACGGCAGCTTCATACAATTCATCTTAATGATGCATCTGAGGTGGAAACAAGACAGCTGGCTTTCTACCACAGTGATCTTGATAAAGGGACCCTGCAACCTTTATTCTGGTCTCTGTTGTGTCTAAGCCTAATTTCAACCATCCCCACTGTTGCCTTTTTCCAGGTCTGCCGAGGTCCTACCAACTGAGCAAAGCAAAGGTTATAATGTTCAACAACACATGGACTCCTCCACAAAGCCAGTGGACCTTCTGCATCTCATCCTTCTGGGCTCTGATTGAGGGCCCAAAATTTTTTGTTTCATATTTTAGGAAAGGATCTATAAGGTATTTAGGGTCTTACTACTAGATCGGACTCACAGTGATCCTCCTGTTTACAGCCTCTCAAGAGCTCGGATTATAGCACACGCCACCATGCACAGTCTCAATTGCTGTCTCAGAGTGCCCTGAGGGCAGGGCCGGCATAGCAGGCCCAGGGATCTAACTGAGGCCCTACACCTGCTTACAGGCCTTTTTTAAATCCACTGAGCTATTTGGCCAGCCCAAGGGGCCCAAAATTTCAGGTGTGAAAACTACAGGGCTAAGGAAGGTTCATGAAGACATCTTTGGACTGGGCCTAAACAAGAAAGCCTTCTTCACTGCCTCCACCCACTACATGGTTTCTTTTTCTTTTTTTTTTTTTTTTTTTTTTTTTTTGATTTCTTAATTAATTTTATTAAGAAACAAATAGCAATGAGACAGTTTCAAAATAGGTTAGTAGGACAGTTAAAATAATTAACACATTGCATGTTGTTGTCTTCATAGTAGTTATTTTTTGGATTTTTGTTTTATTGAGGTACAAATATCAATGAGACAGTTTTAAGATACCTTGACAAGATGTATTTAATGAATTAATACATTGCAAACTATTTTCATAATGTTTTGGTATCATAGAAGGTGCATACATGACATTATACTTACAGACATTGTTATACCATATGTCTCTTATCAGTAAATTAAGAGTGTAGCTGTTTGCATATCTTACTTTTTATACCTGAATTACATCAAAGATTCAATAATTAATACTTTCTACCTTGTTATTTTCCTAGTGGTTGTCCATAGTACTAGAAGCCAACATAATATCCTGTCCAACCACCATTAGTGCAAATCTTGCCTCTCATACAATTGTGTAGAAGCACAGTGTTATCTATCCCAACTGTACTGTCCATACACACACATCATGATTCTTCCTTTCTATATCCCTTCCTTTGTCTACACCTTTCAAAGATGGACACTCCATTGTCATTCAACTAATTTAGGTGCCTGAACTCAACAACACAATCCAACACAGTCCAGCATTCCACAACAATAGTGAGTTATTTGGAGAAGTTGTCACCCGTAGCCATTTACAGCTCAACTTATTATTATGGCCCCGCAGTGTATACCTCATTTTTGTACTTTTCTGCTGGATGGTTAAGACCTAGATAGAGCTAAACCTATATACCAACACATGTACTTTATATTTCTTATGAAGTCAGTGAAGTCCACTCAGGGTTTATCTTGTAGTCCTGTACCTTATTCTGTAGATCCTTTGTTTGTGTCATGCATGTGGATGAGTCACGGCCAATGCTTGACCAGTTTGCTCTCTGTGAGAGCCTGAGAGAAAGTTTTCTCTCCATGTGACTCTCCCCAGGCACACTATAGATCATCAGTCTCTTTCCTCTGTGGCTCCATAATCTCCTTGTTCAGAAAAGTTGGAGCTCAACTGAGTTTCATGATGTTGCAGTACAGGTTCTCCAATATCCTGAGTCTTTGCTGACCTTGAAAGGCTAGGGCCAAAATGTTGTATAATCTCAAACTTAATAGACTGACACCCAAATCTCATTACATGGTTTCTTTAAAACTACTACCTCTTAACTAGCACTCTTCACCTCTCTGAGCCTTGGGCAGTTCTGTACTCAGAGCTATCATCACTGAGATCACATTAGCCACCTTCCTCTCCTGTATCCACAATACTTTCCATATCCTTACTACACTTCTTTCTAGTTCCCAAGTAAAAATATCCAGTTTTCCTCTTGGATATGCTTCTAGAAAAACCCAAATAAAGACACCTTCCTTGGGCAATCGCTGACTTACGTTTAAGGCTATGGGAGCACAGGAAGCTCAGAAAGGAGTGAAAGCCCACCAACTCACTTTTTGCTGAAGGCTCCACTAGGTAAAGGCATCCCTACAAGCTCTGCCTGTGGACATCCATCAGAGCATCATCCCCTAAATCCTGAGGAGGATAACAGAGAAATGCTCTGGTCTTGTGGAACAACACGTCATTATCCTCAGCCTACTGTCTTGGAATTATCAACATGTTGATGGGTGTGCCTACCCCACTGTTCACGGGAGATGACTTAGCCCTGAAAAAAAAATCCCATTCTTGGAGGATGGCTTTGTACACATTCAAACAGGAGGACACTTAAACATCTTCTTGACAAAAACCACCATCTAAGACTGGGTGTGGTGGTGCAAGGCTGCAATCCCAGCTCTTGGAGGCTGAACACAGGCAGATCACTATGAGTCTGACCTATGGAGTGAAACCCTTTAGACCCTGTCCTAAAATAAAAAATAAAAATAAAAATACCATCTAACTTAAATAGTCTTCCTTACTCAACAGTCAGCACCCAGGGCAGAATCAGCATCTGGTAGACTCTAGCCAGGATGTTGAACTCCAGACTTTGCCATCTGAAGGATTTCAAACATCTCTATAAGAACTGCCCTAGAGCATTTGTAGATGAGATGTTAGAAATAGTTTTTCACTCATAAGCTAGAACATTGAAGTGGACCTTCCATTCCACCAAATGTGGTATAAGGACCTTGTAAGCCCCACCAGCCTAACCAGGACATGGGTCTGGAATCCCACTGAATCCTTTCTCTCTCCCACTGTAATGGCTAATACACTGTATCACCCTGAGAAGTCTAGAAGCTCAGCTCAACAGTTCTACATCCTAGGGTGCACAGGCCATATCCTTACCACTTTAGAATGCTGTTTATTGTGTCCACTTGAGAAGTCTAGAAGTTTAACAAAGTAGCTAAGCAGTGGACCAGGGCAATCAGCTTGTGAACACCCTAAGCCTGCGTGAAAAGAGGGCACAGCGGTGGTGTGAGTGCTGCACCCACCTGAGGGTGGGCAGTCTGCACACCATACAAGGAGGACATGAGGCTTGTACTCCCCGCTTTTGCTGTCTTCAGCTGCTGTGAACAGTTGCCCCTGTGCTGTGTCACCCTGCCTTTGGGCCAGCTGATTATGGACTGAAGTCTGGACAAACGTTGAGATAAATAAATCTTTTCTCCCACGATGTTGAGTGTTGGGTATTTAGCCTCAGCAACGAGAGAAGAGTAATTAAGATGCCCACCTTTGTCCTCTACTTGTTGTCTTCTGCCTGATCTGTTTATAAAGTCTCTTCTAAGAGGCTCACGCTAAAGCACAGCAAGCCATGACTTCATAGACTCCTAGAACAGAAAAGGGCTGGGATTTTTATTTGTTTGTTTGTTCTTTTCTAAGAGAACAAAAAAATTTAAAAAACAGAAACAAAACAGAATTTCACTAAATGAAATTATAGGAATTTAACAATTGCTGTTATAATTGCACATTGCTGTCTTCAAACTATTTGTTCAGATTACCAGATATAAGCATGTAAAATTGGCCAAAAATTAAAAAGGAGAGAAACAATGTAATCGTTAACTGCTCCTTTCAATACGCCAGCAGAAATCGGCAGTACAATCATCTAAGCTATCCTGTGTATTTGCATACATATTCTTTTTCCCTTCTTTCTTTTTCCTTTCCCTCATTCCAGTTGTTCCTTTGAACAATTCCTTTCCCTTTTACCCATTGTACTTCTCAGACTCTATTTACTATTTCAGATTCTTATCCTAGGATGCACCTAGAAAAGGGCTGTTTCTGTGTCCACTTGCTTAGTGACAATCTGGCAGGTACCATCTAAGAGTACTATGCCACCTAGCGATGATGTGGTGAGATGCTAACCTGTAGCTTTCACCCATTTCTTTTAATCGGATGTTTCTATTTGCTGGGAACTCAACTAATAAAAGCTAAATCAGCCATTTGCCAATACTAATGTGAAGGACATGGAAAAGAAATGGAGAGAAGGAAGAGACTAGGAAAAGAAAGAGAAAGGAAATAGAAGAAGACTGGAGCAGAATGAGGAAAAGAAAAAAGGGAAAAAGGTGAGGAAGTAAGAAAGGGGAGGGAGGGCAGGGAAGATGAGCCTGGACTTGCAATGGAAGAGGATGAGGAGCGGGCTGAGAAAGGCAGGTGAGCATCTGCAGGGCTCAGTCTGAAGGCATCTGAGGGTCTGTGTGGCCACACAGGGACCTAAAGTCTTGGCCAGCAAGTGAGAATGTATCATATTTGCTGAGCAGCCTTGGCTGCTTCCACAGTCATTGCTAATGCCACGAATTGGCCGCCTCCTGCACAGTATTGGCTGCAAGGAGAAACTTCAGATGAAAATAAATAAATATAGCCAGGAATGCTAAAAGTTCAGTAACAACAGCAACATAACTCATCAGGGCAAAAGAGAAGACTCTTGTCCCTGGCAATGGCTCTGAGTGGGAGAGAAATTGACACACACTCCCAACAGCAGCGCAAAGAAGCCCTAGATCTGAGGGTTCGGGTGCTGCAGTACTATCCTTTTTTCCAAGCAATGTCAGATCAAGCAGCCCCGCCCCACTAGGCATCTGGGCACCAGGAATCTAATAGCACACAGACCATCTGCCTCTAGGTTCTCAGGATCTAGCACATGGGTTATCTCCCTCCCCACTGCACTAGTTTGTTATAGCTGCTATAGCCAGGTAGGTTAAAAAAAATAGAGCCGCACTTCTCACATTTTGAAGAAGTTAAAATTCAGTGTCTGAGGGCCGGCCTGATAGCTCAGTGGACTAAAGCACCTGCTTAGGCAGAGTACAGTGGTCAGGGTTCAATCCCCAGTGTGCCATACCCACAGGGCGCACTGAGACAATTTAGACTGGACATGGTGATGCACACCTGTAATCCCAGTGCTTGGGAGGTAGAAAACAGGAGAATCACTAGAAGTCTGACCTCCGTAGTGAGAGCCTGTGGACCCTGTCCTAAATACAGGGGGAAAAAAAAATTCAGTGTCTGGTCAGGTCCCTCTGGGTCTCTTTTACAGGAGCACTGATCCCATTCATGAGGGCATTGATGACACAGTCACCTTTCAAAGACCCACACCTCCTAATACTGTCACTCAGAGGAGAGGATTTCAACATTTGAATTTGAAGGGAACATATTCAGACCACCACGTTCAGCACACTTTGCCTGATGATCTCTTCCCACAAAATATTTTCTTCCACAGGTCTTACTCATTTGTCTCCTTTGCTGTACATATAACACTTTTAAACACTGACAAAGGTATAAGAACTTTGAGAAAATATAACAAAATACTTATAAAAACAGGACATTAATAATGAGTGGTCTGTAGTGTTAACGCACTTATTGCAAGTGATGTTCTGTGGCGAGCCCTATACACATACTGTCTTTGTCAACAACTGCAACCTGTACTGCAGACCCTGTGGCAGTTCTATTTGCCTGACAATGATAAAAGGAAACTGAAGCACCAAGAAGTCAAGCATCTTTCCCAAGGTCAGAAAGATGGAAGGGACTAGGAAATGAGAAAGGGACTGTAGCGACATGAGCTGCAGGCCTACTCTAAGGGAAAAGGAACAAAGAACAGAGCCTGAGGAAAGGTGTCACCCCATGTGATTCCAGCAAAATGGGATGCAGGGCACACCGAATTCCTAGAGGCACCCAGTCTGTTCTTTGTTCCTTTACCTGGGATGTTGCCAACTACTGAAGTGTAAACTAGGAGTTTGGTGGAGGCAATGTAAATAGCAGTTTGTTTAAACCAAATTAATTATGCACATTCCTTAGCCTGTTTTTTAGCCCTCAATAAATGTGAGAAGGTTTGGTGTCCTGGGACTCACGTAAACCAGGATTAAGTATGTGAGTCCTATGTGGCACTGTTAATCCAATCGTCACATCTTTTCTTTTGGCTCTGACTGATAACATACTAGGGAATCGAGAGGAACCCATTATATTGCTATTACAGTAGCAAACCCATAACTCTAATTCTCCAGAGACTTAGCTCACTCAGACTCTAACTCTGCCACTTGCTATTGAGGTTGTCCAAGACATGGTACCTCAACTCTCTACACCCATGTGTTCTCCACAAGAAGATATTACCTCACATACCTGAAAGGACTGTAAAACTTAACAAAAATACAGTGCAAAACAGGGTTGGCTAACAGTCTGGGATGCAGCATACCCCAGACTAAAAGTCATTCAGTAATTAAGTTCAGAATAGTTATTGGCTATCAAACTCACAACTACTTGTTATGGGTTTGTTTAGATGACTCCCCAATGCTTTATTCAATCAGGATGGATTTTAGAGGTGGCTAGATATAGAGCTTCTGGGATTAAGGAGGTATGATTGCTAAATTAGTCTGCTGATTGGCTAGCAATATGGAGCATTTTTTCATATATTTATTCTATTCTTTAATTTCATCCTCTGAGAAGTGTGTATTCATCTCAGATGCCCATTTCTGGATTGGGTCTTTAAATTTGAGGGCCTTAATGTATCTTAGTTCTTTACATTTTCTATACAACAGACATTGATTGCTTATTAGTTAGGATTTTTTCGAAATTTATGGGTTGTCTTTTCACTTTGTTGACAATTTCTCTTGATGTACAGAAACTCCTTAAGAAGAGGTGATCCCAGTTATTGATTCTTTCAAATGTTTCCCATGCGAATATATGTTCGTTCATGAACTCTTCGCCTACCCCTATGCCTTCAAGAATTTCTCCTACTTTCTCTTCCAGGAGATTGTTTCTGTTTTAATGTTTAGATCTTTAATCCATTTTGACTTTAGCTTAGTGCATGGTGATAGATGTGGGTCAAGTTTTAGTTTTCATTATGTAGAAAGCCAGTTTTTCTAGCACCATTTGTTAAAGAGGCTATCTTTCTTTCAGTGAGTGTGTTTGGCCCCTTTGTTGAAGATCAGGTGCCTGAGTGTGCTAGTTGAGGCCTCTGCTTCTTCTAATCTATTCCATTGATCCTCAGTTCTATTTTATTGCCAATATCATGTTGATTTTATCACAGTGGCTTTGTAATATAATTTCAAATCAGGAATTGTGATGCCTCCTGCCTTGTCTTTATTGGCCAAGATTGCCTTTCCTATTCTAGGTCTTTTGTGGTTCCAAATAAATTTTAGGAACAATTTCTTTAGGTCTGGGAGGTATGTTGGTGGCAGCTTGATAGGGATTATATTAAATCTGTACAGCAATTTTGGGAGTATGGCCATCTTCATGATGTCAGTTCTTCCTATTCAGGAACATGGAATATCTTTCCATTTTCTGAAATCCTCTATAATCTCTTTTCTTAGGGTGTTGTAATTTTCTATGAAAAGATCTTTGACTTCCTTGGTTAAGTGAATCCCAAGGTATTTCATTTTCCATGGTGCTATTGTAAAGGGTATTATTTCTATTGTTTCCATCTCAGTGTGTTTGTTATCTGTGTAGAGGAATGCTATTGAATTTTGAGTTTTGACTTGGTATCCTGCTATGCTACTGAATTTCCATATCAATTCTAGTAGTTTCTTGGTGGAATTTTTGGGGTTTCCATGTAAAGTATCATGTCATTTGCAATTAGTGATAATTTAACTTCTTCTTTACCTATTCTTATTCCTTTTATTTCTCCTTCTTTTTAAATGGGTGTTGCTAATGATTCCATAACTATATTGAATAGAAGGAGTGATAGAGGACATCCTTGTCTTGTACCTTATCTAAGCTAAGAGTAAATGACTTCAGTTTTTCCCCGTTTAAGATTATATTAGCTTTGGGGTTGTCATAGATGCTTTTATAAAGTTAAGGTAGAGTCCATTATATTCCAGTTTTCTGTAGGACTTTGAACATGAATGACAGTTAGATTTTGTCAAAAGCTTTCTCTGCATCAATTGAGACAATCATACGGTTTTTAGATTTGAGTCTATCAATATAGTGTATTACATTTATCCATTTTCGAGTATTGAACCATCCTTGCATCCATGTGATGAATCCTACCTGGTCATGGTGTATGATCTTCTTGATGATTTGCTGTATTCTATTTGCCAGGATTTTGTTGAGTATTTTTGCATCTATGTTCATGAGGGAGATTGGCCTGTAGTTCTCCTTTTTGGTTGTGTCTTTCCCTGGTTTTGGAATCAGTATAATACTTGCCTCCAGAAATGATTTTGAGAGTACTGCTTCCTTTTCACTTTCATTGAAGAGTTTGAGGAGTGTAGGGTTTATATCTTCTATAAATTTCTTGTAGAATTCAGCTGTGAATCTATCAGGACCTGGACTTTTCTTTGTTGGTAGGCTTTTTATGTTTCATATTTCATTGGCTCTTATTGGCTTATTGAGAGTTGTTATATCTTCTTGGTTCAGTTTTGGTAATTTGTACATTTCAAGGAATCTGTCCATTTCTTCTGTGTCTTCTATTCTGTGAGCATAGAGATTCTCCAAGTAACTATTGATAATCTCCTGAATTTCTATTGTGTTTGTGGTGATTTCACCCTTTTCATTCCTTATCGCTTGTACTTGAATTTTCTCTTGCCTCTTTTTGATGAGGTTGACTTTATTTAGTCTTTCAAAGAACCAACATTTTGATTTGTGGATTCTTTGAACTGTTTTCTTCATCTCCATTGAATTAATTTCTGCTCTAATCTTTATGATTTCTTCCCGTCTTTGTGGCTCTGGGTTTTGTTTGCTCTTCTTTTTCTAGTTATCGGAGGTACAACATTAGGGTCTTTATTTGTTCCCATTCTGTTTTCCTAATGTGTGAGTTCATAGCTATGATTTTGCCTCTGAGAACTGCTTTAATCACATCCCATATATTCCAGTAAGTTGTGCTTGCATTTTTATTGAATTGTAGATACTGTTTAATTTCTTCTGTAACCCATTGATTGCTGAGTAGGGTGTTGTTTAATTTCCATGAATTTAGCGGGTTTTTCTGGTTTCTTTTGTCATTTATTTCTAGTTTCATTGCACTGTGGTCAGATAATATGCATGGGATAACTTGTGTTTTCTTGCATACACTTAAGCATGACATATGCACTAGTATGTGATCTATTTTAGAAAATGACCCATGTGCAGCTGAAAAAAAATGTGTATTCAGCTGTGTTTGGATGAAACATTCTGTGTATGTCTACCTGATCCATTTGTTCCAAGCTCTGGTTCAGTTCTGCTACTTCCTTGCTAATTTTTTGTCTGGTTGACCTTTCTTTTTGAGATAAGGGGGTGTTAAAGTCTCCTGTTCATACTGTAGTGGTAGATACTAGGTTTTTCATGGCCATTAAGTTTTATCTTACATAGTTGGGTGCTCTTGTGTTTGGTGCATAGATATTTATTAGTGTTACCTCTTGCTCTTGAATTTTTCCCCTGACCAATATATAGTGACCTTGTTTGTGCTGTTTGATCGTTCTTGGTTTGAAGTTGAGACTGTCTGAGAACAGAATTGCTACTCCTGCTTTTTTCTGAGGTGCTGGGGCATGCAGTATTGTTCTCCATCCTTTGATTTTGAGCCTATGAATGTCCTTTTGTGTTAAGTGTGTTTCTTGTATACAGCATATTGTTGGATTTTGTTTCCTAATCCACTGTGCCAGTCTATTTCTCTTAATTGGAGAATTGAGTCCGTTTACATTTATGGTTATAATTGAAGTGTGCTGACTTATGTTTGTCATGATATTTAGCTGGTATTGTTTACTCCTTTGTAACCTGTGTTTAATTGTTTGAGTTGTTTAGTGGGTTCCTTCCATTTCTTATTTGTGGAGTTCTGGTCATTGTGGTCTCTCTCTAGAACATCTTTCAGTAGCCTGTTTAAGGATGGGTTTGTCGTCATGAAATTCTTTAGTTATTCTTTATCATGGAGGTGTTTCACTTCTCCATCAAAGTTGAGAGTTTTGCAGGGTATAATAGTCTGGACTGGAGTTTGTTTTCGTGTAGGACTTGAAGAACTCTGCTCCATGCTCTCCTTGTCTTCATGGTTTGTGAAGAGAAGTTGGCTGTAATTCTGATGGGTTTTCCTTTGAATGTGATCTGCTTCTTCTCTCTGGCAGCTTTCAGTATTTTTGTTATTCTTGTGTTGGATTCCTGTGATCTTGACTATTGTAAAGTAGTCATAAGAGACTGCTGTGTTTTTTACTTGGGTTGGAATTGTCTGGTGTTCTGTATGCTTCAGTTACCTGAATTTTGAATTGTTTCCTCATATTTGGGAAGTTTTCTGTGATTATTTCTGCCCATATTCTTTTTATATCATTTTATTGACTCCTTCATTCTCATTGATGCCAACTAATCTCATATTGTTCATTCTGGCATCATCTTGCAGGTGATGAATTATTTTTTCCTGCATTCTCATTGTTTTTAAGAGATCCTTTCTCACCTTTTCTCTCGCTGTACCAGCACCTTAAAATCTTAGACTCTGTCTCACTTTCACTCAAACGGTTTTGTAGACTTGTGATTGATATTTTTAGTTCTTCTATATATCTTTGACTCTGCTTCATGCGTTCTACTTCTTTTCTGTATTGCTCATTCCAAGACTCCGTCATATTTTGATCTCCTCTATTTTTTTATCCATGTCTTCTTTAGAGGTAGCTATTAACTCTTTTTCTGCAGAGTTTCTTCCAAATTGGGTTTCCTCTGTATATTTCTGGAAGTGTTTCTGTACTTCAGATGCTATGATTTCAAAGAATTATTTTTTGATTTCAGAAATTATTTCTGCTTTGAGTTCCTCATGACCTTTCTGCTGTTGTTTCTTTGCTTGTGATGCTGTTAATTCATACATTTCAGCTGGAATAGTGTTCTCTGCACTTGTTCTGGATGAGCACTGGTTTTGCCCCAGATGTTTCTGGATTTGATTCATTACTTCAGATGCTATATATTCAAATATTTCTTTTTTATTTCAAGTGTTAATTCTGGTCTGAGTTGCTCTATATCTTTCTGCTGTTGTTCCTTTGCTTCTGTCTCTGTTAATTCATTCATTTCAGCTGAGCTAATGTCCTCTGCACTTATCGGTGGACTTGAGGCCTGATATTGCATTTTTCTCCTTGTCTTTGTCATTTTGTATAGCACCGACTTCTAATCTTTGGTGTAGAGTTTGGTGCACCTATAACCTTAGCATGTAATGAGATTCAGGTATCAGTCTTTTAAGTTTGAGATTATCCATTTACACCTGGCCTGGATCTAGCTGTTGTGTTCAGTTCTTTTTTGCTGCGTCTCCTGTGGTTTCATTCTGTTGGGTCCCTGGTCAGGGGAGCACTGGGGGCACAGAAGCTTTCCCTCACACTCCCCAGACCAGGTGGGGGTGGATTGAGTGCCAGGGGAGTCACCAAAAGTTCTAGCTCCTGTGGCGGGCTTGAGGGCAGGAGATCCAGGGAGTTGCCAGGCAGATCTGTCTAAGGTGTCTCAGGCAGGTCTCTGGCTAGGCTATCTTGGGGCCTGAGGCTCTGGATGGCACAGAGTGCAAAGGGGGAGGCCTAAGGCCCTCCCTCAGTCTCATCACACACTCACCAAGCTTGGATGCCCAGACAGTTGGGAAAATTTCCACTCTCTCAGTGGGCTCGGGGATGGGGCTCTGGGTAGCTCAGTGTGCATGGTAAGAAGCCAAAGGCTCTCTCTCAGACTCACCAAACCGGGATGCCGAGCGAGGGTCAGTGGGCCTGGGAGTGGGGCTCTGGGTAGTACACCATGCACAGGAAGAAGCCAAAGGGCCCTACAAGAAATTTAGAGATGATTCAATATCAATTCTTCTCAAACTCTTAATGAAATTGAAAGGGAAGAAATTCTCCCAATCTCATTCCTTGAAGAAAGTGTTACCCTCATATCACAACCAGAGAAAGGCACAAACAAAAGAGAGAACTGTAGGCCAATCTTCATAATGAACATAGATGTAAAAATTCTCAATAAAATACTAGCAAACAGAATGCAGCAAATGATCAGGAATATACATCATGCCGATGTGGGATTTATTGCAGTCATGCAGATATGGTTCAATATACGCAAATCAATAAATGTAATACACCATATCAGTACAGCCAAAGACAAAAATCATATGATCATTTTAATAGATGCAGAAAAAGCTTTGGACAAAGTCCCAAATTCATTCATGATAAGAAAAATACCCTGCAGAAAATCAGAATATGTAGTCTTAACATCAATCTAATAAATCTGATGAAAGGCATCTATGACAAATCAACAGCAAATATCATACTAAATGGAAAAAAAGGAAAGCTTTCACTTTAAAATCAGGAATGAGACAAGGATGTCAACTGTCACCACTCCTGCTTAATCCAGTTCTGGAAATATTAGCCAGAGCAATTAAACAAAAGAGAGAAATAAAATTAATAATTATTGGAAAGAAGTAAAATTATCATTATTCACAGATAACATAATACTCTACATAGAAAACCCAAAAAACTCCACCAAAAGACTTGGGACTTAATAATCAAATTTAGTAGCATTGCTGGATACAAAGTCAATGCTCAAAAATCAATAGGATTGCAGTGCCAGCCCCACCCCCAAGGCCACAATGAGGCAGTGATTGAGACTCGGAGTGGTGGCATCACCTGTAATCCCAGTGCTCGGGAGGCTGAAAACAGGAGAATAACTAGGAGTCTGATCTACATAGTGATACCCTATAGAACCTGTCCAAATACGAAAAAAAAAAAAAAACAGTAGCATATACCTTGCACGATAACAACCAAAAAATTGAAATACTTCAGAATCCATCTAACAAAGGGAATAAAAGAGGTATACACTGAAAATTAAGGTTCTCTGATAAAAGAGATTGAATAGAATCTCAGAAAATGTAAAGATATTCCTTACTCCTAAATAGGAAGAACCAACATTGTAAAAATGGCCATTCTTTAAAAACTGCAATCCAGATTTGATGTAATCCCAATTAAAATAGCACTTATTATTATACCTTGAAGCTCTAGAGAAAACAATCCTAAAATTCCACTGGAACCAGAAGAGACCTAGAAAAGCAGAAATGATTCTTGACAACAAAGAAGATACCACAATCTCTGACTTGAAAGTATACTACAAAGCTACTGTGATAAAATCAACATGGTACTGGCACAAAAATAGACCTGAGAATCAATGGAACAGATTAGAAGATGCTGACACAACTAAAAGCGCACTCAACCACCTTCTTTGATAAATGGGCCAAATATGTTCACTGGAAGAAAGATAGCCTCTTTAATAAATGGTGCTGGAAAAATTGGCTTTCCATGTGCCAAAGACTAAAATTAGATGCAGATCTATTACCATGTACTAAACTAAAGTCAAAATGTGTGTTCGTTGATACACTGTGTCAATTTGGCTGAATGGGCTCCTGCAGTTCTCAGCGTGGGGGCCTCACCCTGCAGGTGGGCAGGGCCCAGGAATTGAGAAAAGCTTCCTGCTGCCCTGCCCGGCTTCTGTGGAGAACTCCCAGTCTTCAGAGGAGCTGGATCTACCGAGCCGCACCACTTTGGAAGAGCTCCGATCTGGAGCGCCAGTCTTCAGAGTCAGCATAGAAGGGAGAGGCTTGATGGACACCGCAGCTGCTGCTCCTCCTTTGCTCTTCATTGTTTTCTGTCACCATGAACTGCTATTACTTGCCTTGGAGCCATCAGAATACAGACTGAACCCTCCAGTAACTATGAGCTATATAAACCTTTCCTTCCTTCGTTTTGAGTGTCGGGTATTTGTCCCAGCAACGAGTAAAAAGTAATTAAGACAAAATGAATCAAAGATTTAAAAATTAAAATAAAAACACTAAATCTACTGGAGGAGAAAGTAAGTAAAAATCTTGAAGATATAGTGGTAGGTAGAGAGCTCATGAATAAAATCCAAACTTCATAGGAAATACTTCAAAGAGTCAATACCTGGGAGGGCTGGGAAGATAGCTCCTCAGTACACTTTATGCTGAATTCCCAATATTTTCCAAGGAAATTCAACTACGGACTGCATAAATTTTTTATTCACTAATAGACCATGTATATAACAATGGTTCTATAAGATTAGATATAAGGAAGCTCTCATTGTGTTTAGAACAGGAAGGTGCTGCACCAATTCATAGCCCAGGGCAGTGGTGTTGAGCTTATGATCTGCATGCCATAGAAGCCTGTTTGCTATCCTCGAAACCTCTAAAAGGTTCACCATCCCTGGCCCAGGTATGGGCAAAAAGGTACACCAACAGGCTGAGGTGTATAGTACACCATATCGTTCAAGTAGAGGTTTATGTACATACATCCTGTGCTTGTACAGTGACAAAATCACCTAATGTGCATGTCTCAGAACATGTCCCTGTCATTAAGTAATTCATAACTGTAATAACCACCTTCCTTTTCACTTATACACTGTGTCAACTAGTATATAAGTGAAACACTGTATCACCTAGAGATACTTACTGAGCACTAAAATTATGTCGAACACTGAAGACTTAGGGCACTGACCTAAGCACTGTAAAGGAAGATAGCACTGGGACTGCTGAGGCCTGCTGAACACAAAAGCTAGTGCTGGGCACATACACTCATGGTGCCTCCTTCAAAGGCAGCCAAACATGTGCCTGTTCCAGTTCTATAGACAATAAAACTGAAGTGTAGAGAGTGTGCTCACTTTATGATAATCATCATTATGATGACTCAGCATTCATCATATCTGGGTATTCACCATAGGACAGGTGCTGCACTAAGTCCTTCATATGCATTCACCCACTGCACTGCAGTGACCCTCTGGTGCCTCCACTAATAGCACACATCATTACTGTTTTGTGTGTGGTTCTGGAAATTTAACTCAGAGGGAAATTTAACTCAGAGTCTTGTGCATGCTAAGCACACGCTATACTACTGAGCTGCACCCATCATGAATTTTCATTCTTACTAAACATATAATGCTGAGTCATCATAATAATGAACATCTTAAAGTGAGCACACTCTTGTTATGATGCTTGTTATGATGCTCGTTATGAATAGAATTGTATTTCCAAAATTCATTTGTCGAAATTCTAACACTCCTAATCCTAGGTCATTTGAGTGAAATTACTGTTAAAATAAGGCCATTCAAGGTCTGACAAGATAGCTCAGTGGACTGAGTGCCTGCTTAGGCAAGCTAAGGACTGGGATTTGATCCCTAACACCAAATGCCGTGTTGCACCATCTCTCCAGGAACACTGTGCTGGCCACCAAGACTGGGTGTGGTGGTGAACACCTGCAATCCCAGCACTGGGGACGCTGAGACAGGAGAATCACTACAAGTCCAATCTGCATAGCGATATTGTATACTGATAACTAAAAATAATCTTGAAAACCAACGCCTCACAACACTCCCCAGATACACTCCATTTGCTGAGGAATGGGGAAAGTGTAAGGACAATGAGAGCCTGAGGCTTTGCATGAGAGCTCATGAGACAATGCATGGTTCCCAGCAAACAAGGCTATCAACAGGCAGGGAGGTATGGGTCTCTCATTTCACTGAAGTACCCTTGACACCTCCCCCGGAGCTGGCACATAGAAAGCACTCAATAAACCTTGCAGAACTGATGAAAAACCTCCCTTGCCATGTTTATAACTGTATTATTTATTTACTCCTTTGGTTTTAAAGATAAATCTCCTGGAAAAAGGCATAACTCTGAGGGGGAGAAAAAAATCCCAGCACTGTAAAATTATCCACTCAACTAAGAAGAAAGTCAGACTTCTTTAAATAGCAAAGGAAAAGAAGGGGAAAGGAGGGAAGAAAAGAGAACACATGCAAAACAAAACAAGAGGCATTAACAGGGCATCCACTACATAACAGGACTCTCCAGGAGCTTCCCAAAGTGTGGAGTGACCAAGCATTCCACTCTATTTGGAGTTTACCAGGTTGCTGGGAGGCAGGACTTTCAGGGTGGAAATCAAGAACGTCCTGAGCAAAGCAGTATGAGTTGATGATCCTACCTACATCTTCCCTTTGCTCTATGCAGCACTCTTGTGAGGTAGACCTTAGAAAGAAAGAAAGGCTGAGAAAGACAGAGCCTTGTCTGAAGTCATACAGGATGCTAGTCATTTTAGCAAGGTGGAAATCATGCTAAAGTCCTGAGTCCAAGCTTATCCAAAAAAACCATGACAAGAAACAATCCATTGATTCAAAGGTCAGTCCACCCCACAAATGCATCGCTGGTAGTACATCCAGGTTCCCTGACCTCTAAGCATTCTCCAGGTAGAATGGAGCCATGCTCAGCACCTAGCACTGTGTACATCTCCAATTCAGTGCCACTGAATGAATAAACAATCGGCTATGGGCTCTGGATCTTCTTCCTCCATGCTCTAAACTGCACAAGAATTCTCTCTCCAGAGCCTGAGTATCTCCAGGATTCTGATGCTAAAGGATCTAGAGTTGTTTAGGAGGAAAGAGGATGAATAGCATGGACCAAAGCAGGGAGAAAAGCCAACCTGAAGTGCATGCAGGAGAGGAGAGAAAGCAAGACTGTCTCGGGCAGCAGCTGTGTCTATTGTGTCTTCAGGGCTGGCCCAGAAGACTCTGGATATTAGGACGAACCAGTAGTCCTCAAATGGGACAACAGTCCAAGGAGGACTGCAGAAAAGTCCTGATATATGAGAGGAAAACATAGGGTTGTATTTATGTTAGCTTTTTTCATTACTTCAAAATTTCTCTTTGTGTATGCATTACAGAATATGAAGAAAAACAATTTTAAAAGTAAAAAAAACTTTAAAAACATGAATAAACATATTTAACACAGAAATTTAGAACTATAACCATATACAGCAGGACAGTCTTGTGACTTTTTTTCTTGGCTTTCTTTTTCATTTTATTGCCCTTTTATAAAAAAACAAATATTTACTTGAGAGATAGTGTGGAAATAATCGGTATGTCATGACAAGCAGTATGCATTTAGAAGACCAGAATGACAAGCATTCCAAGCATGACCCTACCATTACACATTGCTATCTTCCGTCAAGCCCACTTCCAAAGAGCCAAAAGTATTACTGTCTTAAGGGTCAAGAAGGCTGACCCTCATTATCACTACTGTGTGTTTAACACGGAGGAGTGGTGTTAAAAATAATTATCTAAAATACACTGGATGTAAATTGTCAGCAGCTGGCGTGAAAAAGAGCAAAATAAATCCTGGCATCAGCGTAGGTGGAGGGCAGGAGACCGCACATCTGAGACTGCATTTAGATTTAACAACCACCTCATCCAACCACTAGATGTCACCAAATACAAACACCGCTGGAATCTGAGACAGGAAGCCAGCGACCCTTGATCCTGAAGAATTCCTGAGCTCAATCCCGGAAAAGTGTTCAAGGAATGTTACAAGCAGACAAGTCTAGACACAGCAGGGTTGGGTTTTATAGCTTTCACGATAGGAAAGGCCTATTCTGTATACCTGTATGTCAGACCGGTATGTCGGCCACAGAATATCGCAAGACATTCCTCAAGACATCCGTAAGTGTCGCTATCTCTTCTATCTCCACTTTACAAGTGAGAACACTGAGCATCTGAGGGCTTGTTTTCTACTCCAGGTCAGGGAGCTACAGAGAAGCTGAACAAGCGCTGAGCTCCCCGACTTCGCACCTGACTTCCTCCACGCCAGAATGCGTGCTCTGCTGCCACAATCACCGCTAATCGCTGCAGCAGGAAGCCTGACCAGCCTAAGCGATTCCTTAAGTCCTTAAACTCCGTTATTCTGATCCTTCCTTCTTTCTGATTTTACAAGAGCAAATGATAATGGTTAACAGAGAATGGCAGTCTGGATTACACCAGGAAGCAGAGCGCCTTAATTTTTTTGTTACAAATTGGAAATTTAAGACCCCCATTGAAACAGAGGAAAGATCTAAAATAAACAACCTCATTTACATCTAAAAGAACTGAAAGAGAAAATTAAACTGAAAGGTAGCAGAAAGAAGAAAATAATACAGATTACTAGAGAAACAGAGAATAAAAAATAACTCCAAAATTTGGAGTTTGGAAAAACTAAACAGTATTAACATAAAAGCTAAACTTTAAACTAAGTAAATGATACCAGAAGTGAAAGAAAAGATATTACTATTGATCATAAAAGATCACTGTTAATGAAATCCAGTAAGTTAGACTACCTAGAAGAAATGGAGCTATTCTTAAAATCACACCACCTACTAATAGGTTGGGAAAATAGAAAGCCTGACAGGACAATAATG
>PVKA01004427.1:62552-99335 GCA_004027165.1 Ctenomys sociabilis | reverse complement strand
ATATGGTCGACAATTTCTTTGAATAACTCACTATGGTTGCAGAATGCTGGACTGTGTTGGATTGTGGTGTCGAGTTCAAGCACCTAAGTTAGTTGAATGTCAATGGAGTGCCCACTTTTGACAGGTGTAGACAAAGGAAGGGTTGTAGAAAGAAAAAATCATGATGTGTGTGTATAGACAGTACAGTTGGGATAGATAAAGCTGTGCTTCTACATAATTCTATGAGAAGCAAGATCTGCACTAATGGTGGTTGGACAGGATATTATGCCGGCTTCTAGTACTACGGTCATCCACTAGGAAAATAATTATTGAATTTTTTATATTATTCAGGTATAAAATAAGTAAGCAGCTACACTCTTAATTCACTGATAAGAGATATCTGCTAAAATAATATCTGTAAATATAATATCATGTATGCACCTTGTATAATACCAAAACATTATGAAAACAGTTTGCAATGTATTAATTTATCAAATCTGTACTGTTAAGGTGTCTTGAAACTGTCTGAGTGACATTTGTACTTCAATAAAATGAAAGGAAAAAAAACCCAAAAACCAAAAACAACAACAACAACAACAACAAAAAGATCCTATTTCCTCATATTGATGTGTAGAGACCTGGCTAGGACTTCTTTTTATCCTTTCAATTGACCTTAAGCAACATATATTGGTCTAGCTGAGGTGCTAGTGATAGTCTCTGAAGGTGGCGTGCGTGTTTCCCTGGTAACCTATACCTGCTCCTCCTTAATGTGAGCCGGGTCGAGATAGAGTGAAGAGCCAATGCTCCATGCTGCCAGCTGGAATCCAGCCTCAAGATAGAGGCTATGACTTCCTGGGGCTTGAAAGGTTACATCAGAGCTGAAGCGCAAGACCTCCAAAACATTAGATATTATCTCAATAGCATAATGCAGATTACTGCCTGCATATCCTCTCTGCATATGGCAGAGGCAGATGTGGGACACCCACCCACCTCAGCTCACAGTACTCACCTACTTCTCACAATTCTCAGCCATTCCTCCTCAAGCCACTCCGCCTCCACTGAATAAAACCCAGCAGTGGCCCTGAATCAGCCTCTTGGTTCCGGAAAGTCATCTTCATGGCTGCACTTAGGGCCCCTTGGCTCCTCAATAATTATAAATATGATTCAGTGTCTTTTACTTTCACTGTGGGTTGCACTGGGAGTGGTAATTGGAATTAACTTGGTGGGATTCCAATAATGTATCTTTGGGATTATAAATATTGACTTCTCAGATGGAGAGGAGAACTGGAACAGGACACTTCCAACTTTGTAAACATTTGGAACCTTTGCAACAGAAAGGCAAGAAAACGGTGTGAGTGCTATGCCTGCCCCCGGGCAAGTAGAGTGCTTACAGAAATACAAGGGAGAAAAAGAGGTTTTGCTCTTGCTGCTCTTGTTGTTTTCTGCCACCATGAACTGTCGTCCCTCTGCCATGTGCTACCCTGCCTTAGAGCTGATTTATTATAGATGGAAACCTCCATAAACTGTGAACTAAATAAACCTTTCCTTTCTGAATCTTGGCATTGGATATTTTGTCTCCACAAAAATAAGAGTAAAGTATCCAAAACACCACAGGAACACTAGAATGATGTGTGGCTGCATCCCTTTGTAGCTTTGAAGTGGGAAAAGTCTTTAAGATGCAAAACTCAATTCAAGAATTTAATAAATGTTCTTAAACTCAAGGCTTTCTAACCCTGGGGAAATAATGTCGTGTTAGCCCTGGAACCTCAGGAATGGTGGTGCACACCTGTGATCACATCTCTGGGGAGACTGAGACAGGAGGACCTCTGAGTCTGAACTGTGAAGTGAAACCCTGTATCTGATAGATAAATAAAAACAGAGGAGAAAGGCTCAGATTTCTCCTAAGGCTCAAGCCTTGGCAATTTAATTAGAAACCAACCCAAAAGCATGTAGAAAGGATGTGAACAAACCATTCACTAAAACAATGATCTCTACACACATGAAAAGATGAACAGCAGCACATATGCTCAATGAACTCCAGTGGAACATTTTACACAAATACATTGTCCTAGACATGTAGGGGGAAATTATATATGTTGATAACTCAGCCTTTCTTAAGGTTGCACAGAAACAGTGATGCGCATATGATGTTCAAGTAAATCAGCACAAAACTTCTGGGGGATAAGTTGGTACTGTTAGCACTGTGAGTGTGCAGGAGGCAATTTTATTCTGAGAATTCACTTGCCCAAAGGTGAAATGATACAAGGCAACCTCCCAAGGTATTCTTCACGTCTATCAATGCAAAAAAATAATAATAATAATAACCTCAAGTAGTTACTGGGGGCTGATGACAATGACACCTTGCCAGGCCAAGTGGTACAGCCTAGACAGGAAGAACAAAATAATCACACACAAATGTCAAGATCTTCTTTCCCAAATAGTTCAAATAGAAATAGCACACATGTGTGTGTTGTATGCTAAACATGTGATGTTGTATATAAAAATGAAAAAATTGTACATGTGTGTATGCACCAAAGGAAACTAAGGAAGTGTAAGGGGCTGATTCCTGGTCACCCACATGAGAAGCAGGAGGAGCTTGCAGATGGGGAAGGAGAATGTGAAGCTTCTCGCTCAATAATTTTTGTACTCCTGATTTGGCATTCAAATTCTTTGATTATGTATTTAATTTCTTTAACCCTAAGAAGAATATCAGAGCAAGCAAAGGCTAATGTGTTTATATATATATTCATTTATTCCAAAAATGTTGATTCAACAACTACAGTAGGACAAAATATGCCCTTAGCAGCAGAGGATGAAAGGTAACAGTCCCAACATGTAAGGGAAACAGAGCCTGGTGAAGACAGCTGATAAGCAATCATGACCTGCATTGAACACTGTAGTGATTGAGCAATGGAGGCTTCACAAGTAGAAACAGAACAGCCAAAAGGGAAAGCCACTTCAAGGGAGAATAGAGTGGACAGGAGATATGCTGCAATTTGGTACAACGAAGGATTTATGCAAATTGAAAGCTTTACCAGTAAGTGGAGAAAAGATGGGCGCTTAGAGTGCATTCCAAAATCTGGATACTGAGTGTAAGTCTGAGGCTGAAAGTCTAGAACAAAATACACAAAAAAGGAAAGAAAGAAACAGAAACCCCAAAGAAATACTGAGCAATATCCATATTTATTAGATTTAGGTCATTTTTCCCTTTTTTAGAAATTCAAAATTCTGCTCTGCAATGCCACCTCAATGAGAGAAATTGGAAGTATTTTTTTTTTAAATATTACTGAACAAAATGTACAAAACCATGGAAAAGTATCTATTTAAAAAATTATCATTTAAGAGAAAAGCTAATGGTAGGGTGACTGCTGTCCAGGAATTAATGTTCCTGAAATTATCTATCTCACCTCTGGTGAGATGTCTAGGAACATTCCATGATTTATAATGCAGAAAATTTGAAAGATATTTGGGTATACTACTACTTACATTTAAAAAAATACTTTGATTCAAATCCATTTTCTTTTGTCTGACCATGTTCAATATTCTTTCCAGAGCCAGCAGGTAGACCAGGGTGCTAAAGACTCCAAGGTTGCTGGTTCTTTCGCTATACAGCGAACAGGGTCTACACAGAACAACTTTTGTGTTTGTAGACCTCTGATCATATCCAGCTGTCTTCCGGGTTTGGCACTGGGCACGAGGGACCCAGGTGAGCAAAGATGGATTCCTGCCGAGGAGTCATCTTGCACACAAAGTAGCAGAAAAGTCTTCCTTACTTAATCTTACACTTCACAATAGGACAGCTGAGGGTGCAGGCATCTGCATGTGTCCTTGAAGCATTTTTTTCAGGAAGTTCAAGAATATTCAAGTAGTGCATCACAAGTGATTCACTCAAGCAAGAGAAAGGGAAAATCCAAGGTGATGTGTGTTCTGTGCACCTGAGATCCTCCGGTGCTCCTAGGTGGGCGTCTTGTCAATCAGGGGATACCACACTGCTCCCATTATAAATCAGAATGGAGCTTTTGCCAAGCAGAAGCCAACAAACAAAAAGGCATCTTCCACAGTCGATCACAAACTCTGCCAAGCGTAGAGTTTACAAGTGTAACAATGGCAGCTGCTCCCACTAGGAGGAACATCTGGGAAAAGCAGAACTGGAGTCATTATCTTTCAGATTATGGTCTGTTGGAACAATGCCTGAAATATCAACGTGGTAACTGAGTGACAGTATTTAGCCCCTGATAGCCCCTGTAAGTGTGTGTTTCATTTCACTGAAAGAAATTAAGAGCATTACATATTCAAAAACAAACACATTTCAGAACAATTCCAACAAATGAGGTGTAAATCTGTTTTCTCTTAGATGCTTCAAACTGCCTATATTCAAGACCAGCATATGTGTCAGGCACTGCATCTGCTACCCACAAGTTATCACAATGGAAAAGAGGCGCATGTTTCTGGAAGAGAGGTAAGAGAATTGATAAAGCATCCAAATCATCCACGAACTATAATGCACTTTTGATCTAGATATATTCACAGGTAGGAATGTCTAGATGGCCTAAGATAGGGAAACATCAATCACTTTTTGGACAAATCACTTCTGTATACAATGTAACAAACTCAGAGCTAAAAAAAAATCCTAAAGAGGAAGCAGTGGTCCATGGAACACAGTAGGCTGCTGTTTCCTTACATTGCATATAGCCTTGAGATGCTCTCTGAAAATATCAGCAAGCAAATGCAAACATCATGGCAGTGAAAGTATCATCATATAAGGAGAAAGTTTTAGGAAATTCCTTCAAGAAAATTAAGAAACAAGTTGTAGGCCATCCTGGGTTACACAGTGAACTCAGGGACTGCCTGAACCTCACAAAGAGAACCTGTGTCAAAATATACAAACATAAAATAGCTAGCCATGGGGGTGCACACCTGTCACCCTGGAACTTGGGAGACTGAAGCAAGAGGACTTCATGAATTCCACATAGCCTGGAATGAGTTCAAGAACTGCCTAAATTATAGCACAAAACCTTACATCAAGAAGAAGGAGGAGGAGGAGGGGGAGGAGGAGGAAGTGATGGAGACAGAGATGGAGATGGAGATGGAAATGGAGAAAAAGCAAGCAAGCAAGCAAGCAAGCAAGCAAGCAAGCAAGAAAGAAAGAAAGAAAGAAAGAAAGAAAGAAAGAAAGAAAGAAAGAAAGAAAGAAAGAAAGAAAGAAAGAAAGAAAGGAAACTAAGAAAATCCATAAAATCCAAGTACTTCTAAGAGTTATATAACCAAACACAGAGATTACCTATCTGCTTTGCCTCTAATCGTAAATTTGGTTTCCAGAAGCAAGCACTTTCCATTGCTCTCTTAAATATTTGCCCTGCAAGAAAAAAATTATATATATATATATATATATATTTCTGTTGATTCATAAAAGGATGGTGGAGGATTTTTGAGCCCATCATACACCCTCTTTCCCTTCTCCTTCTCCCCAGTTTGGTTATGCTACTATTTCAATTGAATCCATATTCACTGTTTAGTTTTTGTAAAAGATCTTATAAGCACAGTTCTTTCCATTTCATATATTTAATACATTTGTTTGCATTCATGGCTCAATCTGTCTGTAATTCTACAGTGGCTCATATAAGAATCTTAATTTTTATATAGGAGTCTTTAATCTTCTACTTTGTATATTTCTCTCACTGAACACTGATATCCCTAGTGCTTATTAAGTTTCATTTTGGCAACAAAATAATAATAATGAATTAGGTAAAGGAGAGAATGTTTAATTTCCCTTGTTATTAAGAACATCACTGGGCCCAAGCGATGGCTCAGTAGAATAAGGGCTTCCCTGGCAAGTGCAAGGGCCTGAGTTCAATCCCCGGTTCCGCCAAAAAACAAAAAAAAAGAACATCACTGAACCAGTAACAACCAACTCAATGGTTACATAGCTGCAGAGATAGTTGTAACATTTGGAGAACAGTTACAAAAGACTAACGGCTTTGTTATTCACAAAAATGAAATATAACTGAAAATAGAGGCAGAAAATAAAACAAAAACTGTGTCTAATTAGCATGCCTCTGATGCTGTTTCTAGAACTCTATGTTTAACAAAAACATTATAATCCAATGATTCTAGATAACCGATTAAGTCTGTTAGCATTGGTGATAATGTTATATACCAAAGTCTGAGTTCTAGAACCAGGAGAAAACAGATACTGCCAATAAATCCTAAGTGCTAATAATTTTTGACTGATTTATATATTCCTAGCAACCCTTTGAAGACTGCCCATGTGTTATGTTGTCAAAAACTAATTCCAAGTATGTGTTGATTTTGTGTTATCTATTCAATAAAGGTAAAGGAAATGAACCACAGAAAAGTTAAAACAGAGATCTCCAAACCACAAAAACAGACACAATGTGCCAGTCTCCTAATAGCCTATTAGCAACTGGACTATGCAGCAAGAGGCAAACAAATCTTTGCTTGTATTTATAATCACTTACAATGTAAGCTCATTTCTTAAATGCTGCTTGGACAGCTGTACAAGTATCTCATAGGACCATGAACCGTACTATGAAATGTGCATCTGGGGAATCCAGGTTGTGTGCTTCTTATGAAGATCTAACACCTGATGATCTGAGGTAGAGCAGAGATGGATATGCTAGCACCGGGGAGTGGCTGCAAATAGAGATTAGCATTAGCAGAGAGCTTTCACTTCACAAAGACCAGCATAAATTAATGTTTGTAGGATGATGCCAAAACTCTGTCAATTAGCACCAAGTTACAATTAAGCTGTACCTGCTGGCAGGATTCAGAGTGGCAAATGAGTTCATGTACTTCAGTTATAAAGTTGTATCTGGTGACAGGCTCTAAGTCAGAACCAGGCAGCAATTTCATTTGTAATTTTCATCTCTGCTTCTGTTATTGTTTTTGTCTAGTTGTCCCTCCAAAGCCTCATGCAGTAATGGGGAGGGAACTTCTACAGTTTGAGACTAATTCATGATCCACTGGGGTTATGGTTCTTAGTACTGCTGGGATTTGGGTGTGAATGCTACACCCAGCCTGGGCAGAGAGCCTGAATGCAATGTATGAGAGGCAGAGAGACAGATGTTCTCTCTGTTGCCCTTGTTGCCACTATTTCTCCATTTTGCTCTCTTGCTCTTTGCTGCTGTCATGAACTGGAGCCCTCTGCCCTGTGCTGCTCTGCCTTGGAGCCAGCTGCAATTAGGCTGAAACCTCCAGTAACTGTGAGCTAAATAAACTCATCCGGCCTCCATTTTGTTGGGTTTTAGGTATTTGTCCCAGCAGCGAGAGAAGAGTAACTGAAACAACCTCTTTCTAGCACTGCTCACTTGTCACACAGTTTCAGTAAACCTGTGTGTTGAGCTAACTAAAAATTACTAAAACATGAATATCACCAGAGAGCTTCTTAGAGCAGGGATACCAAATACTGAGACAGTAGAAACATCTAAGGTAGCCAGCAAAATTGAAAGCTTCGTTAGAAAGAAAATACTAAGAATCCTACATAAACTACAGCTTCAAAGCAGTAGGCGACTCCCTTTCTCTGAGCAGGCTCAGTTGATGTGCTGAGCAGGTGCTGAACAAAGCTGTGGACTTTCCAAAGTGCTTGCCACATTGAGACTGAGACATTTGCATTTAAAGAAGACCTTCAGAAATTCTCAGAAGAGAAAATTAATGTGAATCTGAAGAACAGGAGCTATTATTGAAGGATGTCCCTTTATTAAATGTGTCTTCACTGAGTGTATCATTCTTGATAAATAACTGCACAGGTAAAGCTAAGAAGTCCTTTACTATTGGTGAAGTGTTAATCCTGCCTACTATGGAGGAGATTTCAGAAGAGTCAGAGCAGTGATTCCCAAGCACAAAAGATCACCAAGCCAGGAAGGAATGGATTCATGACCTATTTGAATGTAAGTCAGTGAACTAACATTGTCCATGCTAGAAGAGGATCAATTACTTGAAATTGCACATGCCTATGGTTTTAAAAGCTTGTTTGAGATAACTCAGGTATCCATCCATTCTGGATTAAAGTCAATGTGGAATATCCTGAAATCTGTGTGGATCAAGGTTTCTTGTTTGCAGTGATGGCAACCAAATGAGATTTTGGAGTAAGCTAGACATGGAGGATACACTTGGAGTGATACTGTCCCATCACACCCAGATGGACCATCTATTTTCAGGGAAATGAACTTAGCACTCCCATGACTTCACTTGGCATGAGTGATATAATTATTACATTCCATCTTATAATGTAGTAATGATAAAAAATAAAATTCACAGTAAAATACTGTATGCTTGAATCATCCCAATACTATGCCATTTCCCAGTCTGTGGGAAAATGATCTTCTATGAAACCAGTCCCTGGTGCTGAGATGGGTAAGGACTACCACTGTTGCTCATGAAGGAAGGAAGCAGATCCCTTTGTGAACACCTCAAGTGAGTAGACTCTCTTCATGAGAGTTGCCTGGATGGCAGACACACTAGCAAAGTAGCCTTCTGTCTGCCTACATTGTGTTGAAAAACAGATAATTTCTCTGCACTTCACCTGTTGCACATGTCTGTTCCAGTCTATGATTTTTCCCTTCCTTCACACAAATTAAATAAATCAAGAAAGCTCTAAATATAAGTAGAGGAGGCCCAAAGAAAGAAGAGGCTGGAAATCTAGATGTCAATAAATGAAGAAGAGTTTAGGTGGTGCATGTAGAATCACTAATTGAATCTCATTGAAACTCCACTCTCTGTCTATCTGTCTGTCTGTCTGTCTGTCTCTCCCCCCTCTCTCTCATATATATATATGTCTGTCTCTCTCTCTCACTCTCTCTCTGTCTCTCTCTCTGTCTCTGTCACTCTATCTCTGTCTCTCTCTCTGTCTCTGTCTCTCTCGCTCACTCTATCTCTCTGTCTCTGTCTGTCTCTGTCTCTCTCTCTCTCTCTCTTTCTCTCTCTCTCTCTCTGTGTCTCTCTCTGTCTGTAGTTCAGTGCTATAACTCAAGTCATGTTCACTGAACTACATTTTAAACCCTTTTTGTTTCTATTTTAAGATAGTTTCACTAAGTTGCCTGGGCTGGGCCCTACTTGTGATCCTCTACTTCAGCCTTCCAAAATGCTGAGATTACAAGCACGCACCTCCATTCTTGGCAAGTGCATTTATTTCTGTCTGCAGTGACAGAGAGCACATTAATATTTCCTCAGCTTAGCTCCACTTGAGTCAAGTTTCTTCCTGACTGAAGGTCTTTGACCTTCTTCTTCATAGAAAAACTTTAAGTTAGAAGATGACATGCAATTGTAAATTCTTTCTCTGCTTCTTCGAGACATAAATCTTTTTTCCATCTCTTGCCAGTTTCACAACCCAAGAATATCTTTCCCAAGGACCTTGGAACTATCTCTTTGAAATGCAATTACCAACAAAAGCAGAGCCCTGTGTCCCAGTCTGTGGGAGGGTGGAAGCCTATCGCTCACTCACCACAGCAAACACTCAGGTTCAGATCACAATTCCCAGCCTGCCCACTGCAATTCCCAGCACTCTGACACTGAAGCCTCTCCATGACTGGTTCAAGGGAAAAGAGTTCAGTTTCACTCTTTGTGCAGTAATTGTGCATAAAGTTTTTGTTGCCAGTCTTTCCTGGTCTAACACAACTTCCCTTGGACAGTGATAGGCTTAGTAATTGCTGAGAGAGAGGGTTCTAGACAGAGAAAAGAAAACTGTGGAGTCAATGTTCTGAGAAAGATACAAAGGGACAGAGAAGGCCCAAGAGCCAGCTCTTCCTGTAAGGTCCCAGCCCTTTCAAGCATCCTTGGTGGGTCACAAAAAGAGTCACCTGGGAAATGCAGAGATCACAAGGACTGCAAGAGTGGGGGAAATTGGAAGGCACTGAAAATAAGTGACAGCTTTAAAAGAACAATTATAAAATTTATACTCTCAAGACATAATAATAGACTTTTATGCAGATTAAAATGCATTTAAATGCAAATGAAAGGCACATTTTTATGCAAATTGATATGTGGCCCTCTGTCTATTTCATATATTGGGCTGTGACCTTGGAAAGACCTTAGCACCAATTGCTGCCTATTGTTTTACAACTGTTAGGTAAAGCAAATGCCTATTGTAGGCTCCTCTTCACCTGCCTGGGTGAAGTTTAGGAAAGGAGAAAGGCGTTTTTCTAATAAATGTTAAATACATAGGTGTATGTAGGCTGTGGTAACATATTTAGGTCTCAAAACTCAGAAGTCTTCCAAATCAGTGCCCACCCTGGAGGACTAGCCTGGAGGTTCGAGTTCTCTGTGAATCCAGAACCTGTGGTTACGCTGGGCGAGCATGACCTTTTTCTGTCAGCCACCTTCCAAGAACAGCAAGCGTTCTTGCTATGTTTCCTTGGCTAAGAAAGCTTTGAACTACACCTTAGATGTATTTTTGTTAAGAATTCTAGCTGTGAGAGTTTGAGCAAACAAAAGTCTTAAATTCTCTAAGCACAACTGTCTCAGAAACAGAAATGACCCGGTGAAGCAGCTGACTGCCCCATCTCCCCGTGAGTCGCTGCTTTTGCCATTAGCATCACTGTAATTACTGTGATTTTCTAATTTTTAAAATTCCATTACCAATCAGAAAGTTATTCTCATTCAATTTGTGGTTTGCCTCTGTTGTTCATGGATGTGATGTGTAATTTTGCTTGTCCAAGGAATGAGCGCCCACCAGCTCAAGGCCTGGGTAAATCGATTTGTCTACAAGTTTACTATGATACTTGACAAATCATTTGCTTACTGAAGCCCTTTACTGAACTTCTACATTTCAAACTGTATTTCTTTGCTAGGATTGCTGTAGCCACGCGCCATAGACTTGGCAACTTAAGAATCACAAATGCAATTGCTCACAGTTCAGGAAGAAAATGAAAGTCCAGGCCCTGGCCAGCTCTGGATGCCACATGGGCGTCTTCGCTGTGTTTTCCTGTCATCTTGCTTCTGTGAGAGTCTGCGTTCAGAGTCGCTTCTCTCCTAGGAACACCCATTTCAATTGGATTAGGACTGACCCTGACCACAGTAATAGAACTGTAGAACGGTCACTTCTCTCAAGATCCTTCTCTGGTTATGGCCACTTTCTGGGTTATTGAGGGTCAGGATCTCAACCTATGTGTTTTGTGGCATACACCATTAAGTCTAAAACACCTGGCTTAATATCATAAACATATTTCATGTAGTTTTCTCACTGCTGATTTTTTCTCATTGCCAACACATCCAGTATAATTTTACAGTATTTATGTTTTTAAAATTGAACCAATTTGGGGGTTTTGTAGTAGGCTTTTGATGTTGTTACTTTAAATTAATTAAGCTTGAAACTGAAAGTATAAATAAGAAACAAGAGGGGAAGGAGGAAAGGAAGAAAGAGAAAAGGAAAAATGAGAAAAGAAGGGAAAATGGAAGCAAAGCTTTTGTAAATAAGAAGAGTGGTTTAAGGGCAGGTAGGAGAATAGGGCAAAAGATAAATCAAGATGTACCCCGTAGGGGTAAAGATTCCCCAGCATGAATGTGATGACTGTATTACACATCTAAAATGTATAGATAAACTTAATTAATTCTTATGCTTTCTTAACTATTGAAATGCACCCATTGATTTAAGGCCACAGCTCTCTGCATGGGCCTGATTTTTATCTGAAATGTCTGTTAAATTTCTGCCACATAGAGCTCCTAATCCACCTGCTGGGTGTCTCAGAGTCACTCATTTTCTTAAAACAGAACCAGCTGCAATCCTTGATAAGAAACATGAGAGAAAGAATTTTTTTTCAATATTTTTATTGAAGAACAAACAGCAATGAGACAGTTTCAAATCAAATTAGTAGAACAGATTCAATAATCAATACAATGCATATTGTTTTCTTAGTGGTTATTTGTTGTACAAGGTGCAGACATGATATTCTATTTACAAACACTATTAGAGAAGATCCTTCTATTCATTGAATTAAGGGAATGTAGCTGTATAGCTATATTTTTAAAGCTGATTTATAGTACAATTTCAATAATTAATACTTTTTACACTGTCATCCTCCTAGTGGTTATCCATAGTACAAGAAGCAGACATGATATCCTGTTCAAACACTATTAGTGCAAATGTTTCTTCTCATAGAATTATGAGAAAGTAGCTGCATATTTATCCTAACTGTTCTGTATATACAAATACAGAATGCTCGTTCCTTTATATCCTCTTTTTTGTTTAGTCCTGTCAGAGATGCATATTCTATTGGTATTCAGTTATTATAGGTGCTTGAATTCAGCAAAACACTCTAACACAGTTCAGCAGTCCAGAACAGTAATGGCTTATCCATAGAAGTTGCCAGAAAGAATTGCATTTATAATTTCTTGTTATAAGCACCTCGTATTCACATAGTATATAGACCCAGGCAAATGGCTGCTATAAAAGTTACTGGATCACTGAGTGAACAAACCAGGGAGTAACTGCTCACTTGCACAGTCCTGCTCCTTCTAAATGCCTTATCAAGGGCCTTAAGAGCTACCTAGCTAGGGAATCTTCACTTTAAGGAGAGGTAGTATTCCTTCCTGCAGGGGTGTCTGATCTGACTGCGTCTTCAGATTTCCTACTGTTTCAGAGCTTTCCAAGCTTTGCTCCAGAGATGAGAAGATATTTGAGAAAAATATTCAGCTAATGTTTTGATTAGACTTTAGGGAGACGGAAGACAAAAGTACCACACAGTTTAAGTGATTAAAGATATGGAATGGCACTGTGAAATTCTGTATATCATTGCATTTTTTTTTTCTGGGGAGACCAATTTTTACTCACCATGGATAAATATCAGACTTAGTTTACAAACTGGCAAATGTTCTGATTTATGCCTAAAATTCCTCCATTTTCAAGGAAAGAAATAATCCTGATAAAAACGACTTTCACAACCACAGTAGCCATTGTGTTATTTCTATGAAGAGAACCCTGTTTCCAAGGAGGAAGAAGCCATCATTTAAAATATTGATTTGTTGTCAAAGGCTTCAGCCCATAGTCATTCGGCATTGACACTTCGTGGCCACTATGAAGCCAATCAAAAATCACAGATGCAGAGGTAGCAAAAACCAGTCATCTCATGGTGGCTGGGAAATGAAGAAGAGAAGGAGCCGGGGTCCTGTTGTTCTTTTCAAGGCCAGCTTGCCAGGCACCCAGCTATCTTTCCTGAGACTCCATCACTTAAAGGTCCCTCTACCTTCCAGTAGAGCCACATACTGGTGGCCCAACCTTCAATAATAAGTTTGACAGGCACTTAGGATCCAAGGCAAGACAGACACCTATGTACTTGGCAGATAAACATGGGTAAATAAAGGTACACAGATATACAGATAAAGCAATTCCCACTTGTTAGCTAGAAGTGATTACTGTCTTCCCTACATATTTAAGTCTTTTTCCATGAGTATCATTCTGGAGGAGGTCATTTGGTTCCCCTTTCTATATAACAAAGACAAAAGAGAAAGAGGAGAAAAGAGACAAATGCACATTTTTAAGTGTTTTATCAGAGCCTCAGTGTGGAAGTAGTGTTACTGTCCCTAGTGGAAATCTGTTTTCATCCCACACCACCTCACAGTATGATGCAATTTATCATGATTGTCAACCAAGGCTCAAGAGAGGGAAGAAATAGAATCCTGGGGGCCCTGTGTCTAAGGACCATTGTTCTCAGGAGCATGGCTCCACTGTAAGAAAATCATCCTTCCTCTTGGACTCTAGCATCTGCCTAGTTAATACAAAGTCAGTGGTTGGCCCTAGATTAATTCATTGTAATGCATCTCAATGGATAAATAATTTTCTGAAAACTCATTCAAGATTATAAACATGCTTCCTCAAATTTAGCTGCAATGCTATATGCACTTCTAAATCTTCAATCTTCATATCGACAAGCCATTATATGTTCAATTCTTCCCAATTTCCTCTTTTTTTCTTAAAAAAAAAAAAAAAACTAAGTTTCAATACCCTATCTGTGTTTAAACATCTGCCAGAATGTTGACTAGGATCAAGATTTTACCTTTAATTCCAAGGAAAGAAGGATATAATGCCTTAAAAAGCAGGAGATTCAGTGTTTTTGCATTCAGCTCAGTAGCAGCCAGTTAGGGCGCCTTCAGGAAATCTCTAATAGACTGGGCTAAGTTAGAATGACAGCAGGCAGCAAATGAAAGCAGCACTTTGCAATTTGGGAGTCGTCTTCTGTGTGCCATGCCATCCAGTAGGCAGCAATTTTGCCTTTCTTTAAACCTGGACAGCTTGCTTTTATTTTAGCTAATTTTGATCATTAGCACAAGTACACAGACAGAGCTGTCAGTTAAATTATCTTTGGGCTGAATTCATGCCTACTTTCCCAGCTCATTCTCCGTAAGTACTTTCAGAAATCCCATCTTTCCTTGAAGGAACATTGTAACAAAAAGTTAGGAAAGAAGATTATCAAACTTGTAAACCCTTCACCTCCCCCCCTCCCACCACCAGTATAGGATAGCATTCCCATTCAGTTGTTGGGATGCCCAGTTTCATTACATCGGGACCTCAAGTCTCTCCCCCAACTTGTGTCTTCCTGTGGATCAAAGGCTTTCATTCAAGTTTCTATCAGAATTTCCATCAGAATGTTGATTAGGATCAAGATTTTATCTTTAAGACACATGCACATATTCACATTGCTCAATAGAAATGCACCTTTCAATGTTCTCTACTAAAAACAAAAACTTTCCTTACCCATTCAGTTGCTTCACTCCCAATGCGTGAACGCTTTTCTGGCTTCTCTCCTCAGTAGTAACACTTACGATTCATCAGGCCTCCTGCATTCTCCCATGACCTCTCCTATGTGTCCATTCTTCTCTGTCTTCCAACACCACTCGGCTCAAGCCTCCATCATCTCTCATCTAGTTCTTGCAGCTCAGCAAAACATGTCTTCCTGGGCCACTGTCACTCTACCTAGTTCTACGGAGCACCTGGTCATTTTTCCAAAGTTGAGATCTCCTCAGGTCACCCCTATAATGATACACATCACCTAAAGAAAGACGTGCCAATAAAGTAGGGAGGCGAACAAGTCCTTTGTGTTTGTCCCTAGCCAAGCGATTCGGCCTTCTTTCTCGCCTCCACTATCCTTGAGCTGTATGCAGCGTTTCCTGTAACATTCATGATTTCTCTTCCCTGCTTCATTTCCCTCTTCCAGGAGCTTTTATTGGGCTCTTGGTGATCCCACTGCAGAAGTCATTTCTTTCAGGAGATTTTTGTACCTCTGACAAAGCGTGGTGGTACCTGCCTCTTGCTAAAACCCACCTTTTGCGAAGGTGGCTTGCTTTTATATCCTATCTTCCCTTATTTATAGACTCCATAAGACCAGGAATTTTAATGTTTTAGTCATCACTTATCACTGAATCTTGAATGCATAATGTGACACCAGGATTACAGAAAGCTAGTGCTTAACAAATATTGCTTCAAGTAAGAAGGAAGAGATGAAAGCAAAAACTCTTAGAAGTCAAGGCTGTAGCTGGATGCTGTTGTTTCAGGGAGATTTAAATGATCTTTCATCTTTGGAAGGAATACTCATAGACAGTAACCTGAGTCCCTGATTGAACAATATTGAGGTGGTGAGAAAAACACCTTGCCTGTTTTTATTTTGCAGTGTTTTGATCATGGGCAATTCTATTCATTCTTCCACAATAAATGACATAAATCCAATACGTGGTCTTCTAAGGAAAAATAGAAACACATGTAAATGTAAAAATGATTTCTTTGCCAACATAACAGATGATTCAACCCTTAAAGCTTAGATGTGGTAGGCTGGGATGTGGCTCAATGTTATTAGAGATTTTGCCCAGTGTGAGTGAAGCTGAGTACAATCCCACAAACAGGAGGGAGAAGAAGAGGAGGATGAGGAAGAGAAGGAGGAGAAAGAGGAGGAAGAGAAGGAGAAAGAGGAAGCAGAGTAGTGGTTCTCAGATCCTAGAACACTAAGAGAATGATGGCTTTATTTTTATAAGCCCATTACATTTTGAAATAAAGCATATATAACACACTGTCCTAGGATATGCTGCTTATACTATTAGTAGCTAGCTTCAAAATTTAAAAAATGTGCTATTAAGATTCTTTTTCTTTCTTTCTTGTTTTATTTTACTTTATTGAAGAACAAATACCAATGAGACAGTTTCAAATAAAATTAGCAGGACATATTCAATAATTAATGCATTGCATATTTTTTTCACAATGGTATTTTGTAGTACAAGGTGCATACATGATATTCTATTTACAAACACAATTAGAACAGATGCCTCTACTCAATTAATTAAGTAGCAGTATACTTATCTTTTTTTAAGATGAGCTTTAGTACAGTTTCAATAATTAATACTTTTGACATTATTATTATCTTCCTAGTGGTTATCCATAGTACAAGAATCAGACAGGATATCATGTCCAAACAATATTACTGCAACTCTTTCTTCTCATAGAATTATGCAGAAGTATTGCATTTTATCCTAACTGTCCTATTAATACAAACACAGGATGTCTCTTCCTTTGTATCCACCTTTCTTTCTGTTTAGTCCTGTTGAAGATGGGTATTCTATTGGCATTCAATTATTATAGGTGCTAAAATTCAGTGAAACAATCCAACACAGTCCAGCAGTCCACAATAATACTGGGTTATCCAAATAAATGTTGACAAGAGCCATTTACAGCTCAGATTATACTTATGGCCTTATTTCATATACCACATTTTTATACTTTTATGCTGAACGGTTAACACTGAAGTAAAGTAAAACCTATAAAACAAAAAATGTAACTTTTGTATCTGATGATGGAAGTCAAATCCACAGGGTTTGTCCTGTAACCCTGTACCTCACTCTGTAGATCATTTGTCAGTGTCAGCCATGTGGATGGGTCATAGCCACTGCTTGACCAGTTTGCTCTCTGTGAAAGCCTGAGAGAAAGTTTTCTCTCCATGTGACTCTCCTTAGGCACACACTACCTCATTGATCACATTCCTCTGTGGCTCCATAATCTCCTTGATCAGGAAATTTGGGGCACAACTGAATTACTTCACGTTACAGTACAGGTTCTCCTATGTCCTGAGTCTTCACTGACCTTGAAAGGCTAAGGCCAAAATGTTGGCTCAACTTGAAGCCCTTCCATTTCTCCAATTTTTGATCTGCAAAATTATGTTGTTAACCATCCAGAAGAGAAGCTGTTTAGTACCCTGCAACATATGCAGTTCAGTTTACCATCATATCTGACTAAATTATTTTTATTTGTTGTTATACATTTGTATTTCTTCTTTTGATTTCTTATACTAGGGAGACTATATGATGTTTTTACAGGAGTGTCTGGTTTATTTCACTTATGAGTATGTATTCAAGTGGCATCCACTTCAATATAAATGCTTAAGTTTATCATTCTTTATAGTCGAGTAATATTCCATTATACAGAGATACCATATCTTTTTCAACTATTCCTCATGTGATGGGAATCTTGGTTGTTTCCAAGATTTGGCTATCACAAATTGTGCTGCTATAAACATAGGTACTCATATATCACTATGATATGATGTTTTCAGTTCCTCTGGGAAAATTCCCAGTAGGGGGATAGCCAGGTTGAATGGGATTTTGAGTCATACTTTTGTAACGAGTCTTCACAATGATCTCCAATGGTTCCACCAGTCTACATTCCCAACAGCAGTGGAGAAAGGTTCCCTTTTCTCCACATCCTCTCCAACATTTGTTGTTGGCTGATTTCCTTATGATAGCCATTCTTTCTGGAGTGAGAGGATATCTCAGTGCTGTTTTAACTTGCATTTCATGGACGGCTAGGAATGTGGAGCATTTTTTCATATATTTATTCTCTTCTTTAATTTCATAATCTGAGAAGTGTATAGTCATCTCAGATGCCCATTTCTGAATTGGGTCTTGAAATTTTGGGGGGTTAATATATCGTAGTTCTTTATAGATTCTAGAGAGCACACGTTTGTCTGAGTACTTATTAGATAAGATTCTTTTCAAAATTTGTGGGTCATCTTTTCACTTGGTTGACAATTTCTTTTGACGTGCAGAATCTTTTCAATAAGAGTTGATTCCAATTGTTATACTTTCAAGTGTTTCTCATGTGAATACATGTTTGTTCATGAACTCTTTGCCTATCCTTATGTCTTCAAGAGTTCCTCATACTTTCCCTTCTAAGAGATTGAGTATTTCCATTTTAATGTTTAGATCCTTAATCCATTTTGAGTTTATCTTAGTGCATGGTGATAGAGCTGGGTCAAATTTTAGTTTTTGGCATGTAGAAAGCCAATGTTTCTAGCACCACTTGTTAAAGAGCAGGTCTTTCTTCCAGTAAGCATGTTTGGCCCCTTTGTCCAAGATCAGATGGCTGAGTTTGTTCATAGAGGCCTGTAAATATTCTAAGCTATTTCGTTAATCCTCAGGTCTATTTCGTTGACAGTACCATGTTAATTTTATCACAGTAGGTTTGAAGCATAATTTCAAGTCAGGAACTGTGAGGCTTCCTGCCTTGTCTTTGGTGGCCATGATTGTCTTTGCTATTTTAGGTCTTTTCTGGTTCCAAATAAATTTTAGGAATAATTTCTCTAAGTCTGGGAGTTATGTTGTTGGCAGTTTGATAGATATTACAACAATTTTAGGAGCATCTCTATCTTTATGTTGTTTTTTCCTATCCAGGAGCAGGGAATACCTTTCCATTTTCTGAAATCCTCTATGATCTCTTTTCATAGGGTGTTGTAATTTTCCATGAAAAGATCTTTGACTTGGTTAAGTGAATTCCAAGGTATTTCATTTTCCATGGTGCTATTGTAAAAGGTATTGTTTCTATAGTTTCCATCTCAGTGTGTTTGTTATCTGTGTAGAGGAATGCTATTGACTTTTGAGTACTGACTCTGTATCCTGCTATGCTACTAGCATCTTGGTGAAGTTATTTGGGTCTTCCAAGTAAAACATCATGTCATCTGCAAATAGTGATACTTTAATTTCTTCTTTTCCTATTCTTATTCCTTTTATTTCTCCCTCTTGTCTAATGGCTGTTGCTAAACTATATTTAACGGGAGGGGTGATAAAGGACATCCTTGTCTTGTACCTGACTAAAGAGTAAAAGATTTCAGTTTTTCTCCCTTTAGAATTATATTACCTGTTGGGTTGTCATAGATGGCTTTTATCAAAAGGAGGTAGAGGACTTCTATTCCAATTTTTTGGAGGGATTTTAACATGAATAAGTGCATTTTGTCAAAAGCTTTTTCTGCATCAATTGAAATGATCATGTGGTTTTTAGATTTCAGTCTACTAATATAGTGCATTACATTTATACATTTTCGAATACTGAACCATCCTTTCATCCACGGGATGAAACCTACTTGATCATGGTATATGATCTTCTTGATGACTTGCAGTATTCTGCTTGCTAGGATTTGATTGAGTATTTTTGCATGTATGTTCATGAGAGAGATTGGCCTGTAGTTCTCTTTTCTGGTTGTGTCCTTCCCTGGTTTTGGAATCAGTATAGTACTTGCCTCCAGAAATGATTTTGGGTGGACTGTTTCCTTTTCAATTTCATTGAAGAGTTTGTGGAATGTAGGGATTATATCTTCTATAAATTTTTTATAGAATTCAGCTGTGAATCCATCAGGACCTGGACTTTTCTTTGTCGGCAGGCTTTTTATTACATTTTGTAGTTTATTGTCCATTATTGAGTTATTGAGAGTTGCTATATCATCTTGATTCAGTTTTGGTAATTTGTACCTCTTGAGGAATCTGTCCATTTCTTCTGTGTCTTCTATTTTGTGAGCATAAAGATTCTCCATTTAGTTATGGATAATCCTCTGAATTTCCACTTGGTCTTTGGTGATTTCATCCTTTTCATTCCTTATTGCTTCTATTTGAATTTTTTCTTTCCTCTTTTTGATGAGGTCAGGTAGGTGTTTATTCCTTTTATTTAGTCTTTCAAAGAACCAGCTTTTTGATTAATTCATTCTTTGAACTGTATTCTTCATCTCAATTGAATTAATTTCTGCTCAAATCTTTATGGTTTCTTCCCGTCTTTACACTCTTAGTTTCATTTGCTCTTCCTTTTCTAGTTGTCAGAGATGCAACATAGGGTGTTTATTTTGTTCCCGTTCTGTTTTCCTAATGTGTGAGTTCATCACTATGGTTTCCCTCTGAGAACTGCTTTCATCACATCTCATAAATTATGAAAACTTGTGGTTGAATTTTCATTAAATTATAGATATTGTTGAATTTCTTGTTTAATTTCTTCTGTGACCCATTAATTGCTGAGTAGGGTGTTGTTTAATTTGCATACATTTAGTGGGTTTTCTGGTTTCTTTTGTGGATTACTTCTAGTCTCATTGCACTGTGGTAGGATAATAAGCAATGAATAATTTCTGTTTCCTTAAGCATGACCTATGGACTAGTATGTGGTCTATTTGAGAAAATGACCTGTGTTCAGCTGAAAAATATGTGCATTCAGCTGTGCTTTGGTGGAACATTCTGTATATGTCCACCAGGTCCATTTGTTCCAATTATGGTTCAGTTCTGCTACTTCTTTGCTAATTTTTTTGTCTGGCTTATCTATCTTTTTAAGATAACGGGAATGTTAAGTTCACCTGTTAAGACTGTGGTCTTGGATATTAGATTTTTCATGTCCATTAATATTTACCTTCTTGAATTATTCCCCTAACTAATGTATACTGGCCTTCTTTGGGTCTTTTGATCATTCTTGTTTTGAAGTTGAGACTGTCTAAGAACAGAATTGCTACTCCTGTTTTTTTCTGAATTTCTGAGTATGTAGTATTGTTTTCCATCCTTTGACTTTAAGCTTGTGAATCTCTTTTTGAGTTAAATGTGTTTCTTGTATACAGCATATTGTTGGGTTTTTTTTTTTCCTAATCCACTCTGCCAGTCTATTTCTCTTCATTGATCATTATAATTGAACTGTGTTGACTTATGATTCTCATGTTATTTGCCTTCTGTTGGTCACTCCTTTTTTCCTGTGTTTAATTATTTGCCCTATTTAGTGGGTTCCTTCTGTTCTCATTCATGGAGATGTGGTCATTGTGGTCCCTCTATAGAACATCTTTCAGTAGCCTGTGTAGGGATGTCATTGCCATCATGAAATTCTTTAGTTGTTCTTTGTCATGGAAGTATTTCAATTCTCCATTGAACTTGACAGAGAGTTTTGCAGGGTATAGTAGTCTGTGCTGGAATTTGTTTTCATGGAGGACTTGAAGTATGCAGCTCCATGCTCTCCTTGCCTTCATGGTTTGTGAAGAGAAGTCGGCTATAATTCTGATGGGTTTTCCATTGAAGGTGATCTGCTTCTTTTCTCTAGCAGCTTTCAGTATATTATTTTTGTGTTAGATTTCTGGCATTTTAACTATTATATGTCTTGGTGTATTTTTAGTTGAGCTGAGGTTATTTGGCATTCTATATGCTTTGTTTATCTAAATGTTAGATTGTTTCCTCATATCTGGAAAGTTTTCTGCTATAAATTCTGCCCATATTCATTTTATATCATTTCTATTGACTCCTTCTTTCACATTGATGCCTATTAATCTCACATTGTTCATCTTGCCATTATCTTGCAAGTGATGGATTATTTTTTCCTTCATCCTTTTTGTTTTTAAGAGATCCTTTCTCACCTTTTCACTAGCTGCACCAGCCTCTTCGAGATCTGAAACTCTGCCTTCACTTTCACTCAAATGGTTTTGTAGACTTGTGATTGAGATTTTAAGTTCTTTTATATCTCTTTGACTCTGCTTCATGCGATCTATTTTTTTCCTGTATTGCTCATTGAAGGAATCCATTATATTTCTCATCTCCTGAATTTTTTTTTATCCATGTCTTCTTTAAAGGTAGCTATTAATTCCTTTACTGCAGTTTTTTTTTTTTTTTCCAAATTGGGTTTCCTCTATAAATTTCCTGAATTGTTCCTTTACTTCTGGTGCTATGATTTCAAAGAATTCTTTTTTTATTTCAGAAATTATTTCTCCTTTGAGTTCCTCTTTACCTTTCCGCTGTTGTTTCTTTGCTTGTGACTCTGTTAATTCATATGTTTCAGGTAAAATAGTGTTCTCTGCACTTGTTCTGGGTGGGCATTGGGTTTCCTCATATGTTTCTGGATTGGATTCATTACCTCAGATGCTATGTATTCAAAAATGTCTTTTTTTGTTTCAGGAGTTAATTCTGGTCTGAGTTCCTCTATATCTTTTTGCTGCTGTTTCTTTGCTTCCGACTCTGTTAATTCATTCATTTCAGCAGAGCTTGTGTCCTCTGCACTTATCACTGGTCGGCTGAAGGCCTGAGATTGCATTTTTCTCCTTGTCTTTTGTCGTTTTGTATAGCTCTGACCTCTGACCTTTGGTGTGGAGCTTTGGTGCAGTTACAGCCTTAGCTTATAAAGAGATTTGGTTGCCGATCTATTAAGTTTGAGATCATCCAGTTATGTCTGCCATTGTGTTCAGCTCCTTTTAGCTACAGCCCTTCTGGCTCAACTGTAAGCCTGAGTTCCCCCTCTGTTGTGCCCCTAGCCCAGGGAGCACTGTGGGTTTTCCTGCACACTCACCAGTCTAGGCTCTTATGGGTCAGGGACTAGAAGAGTCACAAAAATTCTCACTTGCTTGGCAGGCTTGGTGGCAGTGGCTCCGGGGAGTTGCTGGGAAGGCCGGTCTGGGGTGTCCCAGGCTGATTGCTCAGAGGTCTTGGGGGAGGGAGCTCCGGATGGCACAGCGCATGCGGGGAGAAGCAAAAGATTCTCTCACACACTCATGGGTCAGGGGCCAGAAGAGTCACAAAAATTCTCACTTGATCAGCGGGGCTTAGGGGCAGGGGCTCTGGGGAGTTTGTTATTAAGATCTTTATCTGCAAGTCTATTTAATCCTGGTCTTTTTCATTTCCATGAAGACGACAAACATGCTACTGGGTTACTTTCTAATTTTCTTCTTCTACTTCCATAACACATCCGTCTCCTTTTGCAAAAATCCTGAGCCATTCCTCATGAAGGAGAGCACAGTGGAGTCTGAGCACTGCTTGGATGATTCCCTGACCACAAAGACCCCTCATTCATCCCAGAAGGCACAGCATAGCTCTGAAATGTCAAGAGTCCTTTCGATACTGATTTTTAATTTTCCAGAGGAAAGGGAGGTGAGCTTAGAAAATGCTAAACGTATAGGTGGTAGGTACCCATTCGACAAAAAATGGGAAAGGAAATTGAAGTCATTAGAAATAAAATTTAAAGACCAAATCATACTAACCCTTGCAGTGTTGTCTTATCCTTCCTACATCTTGAGAAGAAAAATGAATTAGTGACCAGAAATAAAATTTAGAAATAAGCTATTTAATTATAGTGAGAACATTTTAGATTTTATGCACATTGAAAAGATTTCTACACATCTCAACTTATACTTACATTCTTCCCTAATCAACCTGTTTTAAAAATACACAAATAGGGCCAGCCAGATAGCTCAGTGGATTAAAACTCCTACAGGAACTGGGTTCAACTGCCAATGTGTAGTGCCAGCTCTGCTCCTGCAGTACACTGAGATGGTGATTGAGGCTGAGTGTAGTGGCACAAGCCTGTAATCCCAGCTCTTGGGAGGCTGAAAACAGGAGGTTCACTATGAGTCCAAGCTGTGTAGGGAGACCCTAAATACATTTTTAAAAATAGACAAACATGTTTATAAGATGAGCAGATAAACTTGTAAATAGATAAAGTAAATAAATCTCTACTAATCAACATTTAGTTCTGATTCATTATTTCATATTTTGTCTCCTTATAATGTTATTCATAGAAATTATTTTCATATATAAATCTCCACTGACTGTAAAAAGCACATAGACAATGATCTGGTTTATTTTACTTTTACAATCAAAAATTTCAAAAGTATACTAATCAATTTAGTAATTGATTGTATGTGGAATCTGTTAAATTTATTAGCTCAAAAGTGTAATAATAGGAGAATGAAAAAATATATTTTTCTAGAGCACTGGTTCTCTTCTGCACACCTAAAGACATTTGTGACTCTAATTCTTCCTGTGCATTGCAAGTTACATCTTTCACCACATCCCTTCCAGCTAGGTGCAGAAGCACCTCTCTCCAGCTATCACACACCAAAATATTTCCAGACACTTCCAAACTCTCCTCCATTATAGACCACTGCTCCAGACTTCTATTGCTCTATGTGTTAATAAGATTTTGATACTTACGTAAAGCATCAAATAGTATTAAAGCACTGAGCTTAAAAGGAAATAAACAGCTTAATAGGAAAGAACAACCAGCATCTGGGATGAGAGAAAGGAGGGAAGGAAGAAAGAGGGAGAGGGGGGCCCAGGAGATAGCTCAGTAGGATAACTGCTTCCCTGGCAATCGCAAAGGCCTGAGTTCAATCCCTGATTCTGCCAAAAAACAAAAACACAAACAAAACCCCAAAGAGAGAGAGAGAGAGAGAGAGAGAGAGAGAGAGAGAGAGAGAGAGAGAGAGAGAATTATATGTATGACATAAGATAGCTTAGATAAGGGCCAGGCAAATAGCTCAGGGCATTAAAGAGCCTACAAGCAGGCACAGGGGTCGGGTGTTCCATCCTTAGGCCTGCCATGAGGGCCCTGCCCCTGGGGCACACTGAGACAGCAAATGAACTGGGTATGGTGGTGTGCACCTGTAATCCCAGCACTTGGGGGTCTGAACATAGGAGGATCACTTTGAGTCTGATCTAGTAGTGAGATCCTGACATTGTGTAAACCTTTCCCTAAAATACAGGAAAAAAAAAATAGCTCGGATAATAATACTAACAATTTCTTCATGAACCCTCTGTTTGCAAAACAGGCACTTTGGTTCACGGAGCTATCTCGTCATCCCCTTATGCAGGATCTTGAAAAGCTGACCTTAGAGAGACAAAGCAGCATGTAGTGCCCAGGGTCTGGGGCTGAAGGAAGGGTATTGAATGGCCTAAGCAGACAAGATTCAGTTAGACAGCAAGAGTCTGTTCAAGAGATCTATGGTGTATAGGGATGAACACTATTAATAAAAATGATCTCCTAGTTCAAAATTGCTAAGAGAGTAGATTTTATGTGTTTTAAATACAAAAAAAGTAAAGTAATGGTTATATTAATCATCTTTCCATTGATACCTGTTCCATGTTATGTCTAAGATGTTTGATATCCAGACAGATAGTGAGGGTAAACTTAACTGCCTGAGTTGTAGGTAATAATATTATAAAGCTTCTCTTCAGAACAGCCAATAACTTAAGTTTGCAGACCAAAAATTATTAAAAAGAAGGGCTGAAAGTGCAGCCAACCTTTTAGCCCTAGCCATTCAAAGTCAGTGAGGACTGATGTAGGAGAACCTGTACTGTAACATCAAGTAACTCAGTGGTGTCCCAAATTTTCTGATCAAGGAGATTATGGGGACACAGAGGAAAGTGATCATTGATGTAGTGTGTGCCTAAGGAGAGTCACATGGAGAGAAAACATTCTCTCAGGCTTTCACAGAGAGCAGATTGGTCTAGCAATGGCTGTGACTCAATTACATGGCTGACACTGACAAAAGATCTACAAACTGCGGTACAGAGTATCAGGGTAAATCTTGAGGGGATTTGACTGACCCTACCAGATATAAAAGCTACATTTCTCATTATATAGTTTTGCTTTATCTTGGTCTTAACCATGCAGCAGAAAAGTATAAAAACAAGGTATAAAAAGTAAAGTTATATTAATATGCTGAGCTGTAAAAGGTTCAAGTAAACAATTTCTTACATTGCCAGTCCTATGGATACCCACAACTATTGTGGGCTACTGGACTATATTGTATTATCTTGCTGAATTCACACACCTACAATATTTAAATGGCAATGGAATACCATCTCTGATAAAACCAAGCAAAAAAAAGGGATACAAATAAAGTAACATATTGTATCTGTATATACAAAATAGTTAGGATAGATATGAAGCTATTTTCTCCTAACTCAATGAGAAGAAAGATTATTTTTTCATAGAAAATTTATTTAATGGATGAACTTTATGTTTTAATATCTCCATTTGTAATGAGTACTGAAGAAAGAAGTATCAATGAGACAGTTTCAAAACACATTAGTAGGACAGTTATAATAATATATTGCATATTGTTGTCTTTTCAGTAATCATTTATAGTACAAGATGAATAAATGATATCTTACCTAAGTACTATTAATCAAAAATTTCTTATCATTGCACTAAGAGAAAGTAGCTGTATATCTATGCTATTTGCATATACATATATTTTTTACTACAAAAAGATCCTTCATTTATATCCCCCTTTTTTATTTACTTTTGTCAGAGATGAGTATTCCATTGCCATTCATATATTGTACATTGATGGATTCATCAAAGTAATCCAAGATAGTCCAGTGGTCTATAATAGTAGTGGGTTATCTGCATGACTGGCAGTGTCAGAAGTTGTTGACTTGAGCCTTTTACAGCTCCACGTATTAATATGACTTTACTTTTAAAAATATTTTTATTAATTTTATTGAGAAAAATTGCAATAAAACAACTCCAAAACAGGTTGGTAGGAGACTTACAACAATTAATACATTGCATACGTTTGTCTTTGTAGTGGTTTATTCATAGTATAAGATACAGACATGATAACTTGTCCAAACAATATTAGTACAAACCTTTCTTCTTATTGAATTAAGAGAAAGTAGCTGTATATCTATTCTATTTTGTATATACAGATACAAAATGGTCCTTCATTTATATCACTTTTTTTTTTCTTTAATTTTGTCAGAGATGGGTATCCAAATACTTTAGGTGCAAAAATTCAGCAAAATATTCCAGTATAGTCCAGTATCCCACAATAGTAGTGGGTTATCCACAGGACTGGCAGTGTCTGAATCTGATGACTTGAGCCTTCCACACTTCAGCATATTAGCATAGCTTCACTTTTCATACTTCATTTCTACACTTTTCTGCTGGATATTTAAGACCAAGATAAAGCAAGACTTATATAATAAGAAATGTAACTTTTGCGTTTGTACAGGATATCATGTCTGCATCTTGTACTATGAATACTATTAAAACAATACACAATGTATTAATTATTGTTACTGTCCTACTAACATGTTTTGAAACTCATTGCTATTTGTTTCTCAATAAAATTAATAAAAAATCACCTTTATTTGTTCCAAAGTATGTATAAATATCAAAACATCATGTTGTGCTCCACACACACACACACACACACATACACACACACATATATATATACAAGATATAAATCAATCAATTGACATGTGCTATTTTTATTTTATTTTACCTTCTTATGTATTTTTAGTACAGGGTCTATAGGGTCTCACTACACAGATCATACTCAGAGTGCTCCTCTTCTTTTCACCTTCCAAGTGCTGGGATTGCAGGCAAGCACCACCAGGCCCATTCTCAATCGCTGTCTCAGTGTGCCCCAGGGGTGGGATCAGCATGGCATGCTGGGTATCAAACCCTGGTCCCTGCACTTGCCTAAGCAAGTAATTTAAATCACTGAGCAATCTGGCTGGCCCTAATAGGTGCTATTTTTAAAAGGACAACAAAAAGGACCAGCAAAGAAACTAACATATAATAAGTATTGTTGTACCATACTTTCTTTTTTTGTGCTCTTCTTTTTAATTTTAAACAGGAAAAAAAAAGATAATAAAAGAATACAGAATTTCAAAAACAAAAGGAGAGGAAATCAACAATGGCTATTATGTTGCACACTGTTTTCTTCAAAATAGTTGCTCAGCTTCTTGCCTAATAAGTATTTAATAATTGATTATATTTTTTACTATTCCACAAGCCAAATATAATTTCAAAAATATTCCGAGAGTATTGCATACTTTTCATGTTCATAGGGAAAATCTTCCTTTCCACCATGGATCAAATGGTTTTAAATAAATGGAGTTAAACTCCTCCAACTCTAGGCTGTCATTCAGCTCTGACACCTTGAAATATTTGGAATTCATATAGTAATTCTTCTTAGCTGTAGTTTCTAGTTGATAATACATGCAAATGCATGAAGGCATGTACCCTAGTGTCAGACACACACTTATAGCTTAGATAGGAAGTGTTCTCAAACTCTTGTGCTCAGAGGGCTGAGTTCCCCATGAGGCAATGATCAGAGAGGGACCCAGAAACTGGATTCAGTCATGAGCACACTGAGCTCTCCAAACGTGAGCTTGCAGCTGGCTGGGCTTGGCAGCAGGTGAGGTCCAACTGCAGACACAGGGTAGTGTCTCACTCCATTGAGGTCAACCTGCCCCACCCCTTCCTCTGTTTCACTCTACATCTGCTCTGTGCTTCTTGGCAATACCAGGAAAAGCCCTTTCCTCAGCAGACTCCCTTGCCTGGACCTCTGCTTTTGGATGCAGCCCCACTTGGCCTGAAATTTCTATGAGCCAAAATACACCTTGCTTCCTCTAAGTTGTGGATAGCAGTTATTTTGTGTCAGCAATAGAAAATGGACTAGTACACCTATCTCGACAGGCCTCCCTTCCTCCTGTGGAATTTTCTAAGCTTCAGTTAGAAATCAAATTAATCTAATTATGAAGGTGAAATGTAATCTTTGCATTTACATTACACTAATATGGGTTTGGAGGCAGCTCTAAAACCAAAGAAATGCCATTTCTTCATGTGATTTCCTGGAACTTAACAGTAGAAGAGGAAAGTAAGAGGAAAATATATTGATGCTGACTAAGGAGAAGGGGAAAAACATGTAATTACCCACTCCTGGTTACGTGCCAGGCAAGCACTGCACCAGTCTCTCCCACAACTATCTCACTGAGTACTTGCCATGAAATGTTATTCAGCTAATTTAACAGAATGGAGAGCAGAAAGGAGTTGGAGCTGAGTTCACAGCACATAGCAAAGAGGTAATGGACCAAAGACCAGGATGGACATCACTGTGGCCCAGAACCATAATCTGTTATTCACCACCATGAAGGGCTTGAGGATTCCAGCACTGAAAGTCAGCTACAGAGCAGTCTCTAAGCCACTGATCCTGTGCAACCCAAGAACTGTACTTTTAGAAATGAAGATTTGGCCACAAAATAAAGCAGAAAATTCAGGCTTTCTTCACAAATGCTAGCATCTTAAGGAAAGTACCTTATTGTCATAATAGTTTCATCAGTCATCCTGTGATATTACCCATATTCTGTGAGAAAGATTAATTGAAGGTTTACTTTTTAAGAATTAACAAGAGAAAATAAATGTCTACAGTCCATAACATTTAAAATAGTCAAAGACAATACCAGTGCTACCAAGAGTCTAATTTTTTAAGGAGAGAAGTGGTGAATTTCTTGCACATGGTGGTGGCTTCTGACTACTTAATCCTAATACGGTTTTGTCACATGGTAGAAAACCTTTGATATCATCATTTTATGCAAAAGAACTTCTATAGGCATAATATTAGTTTTTCTTAAAGTTTCCTTAAAATATAATCCAGAATCAAGGCTCTTACAGTTCCTTGTTCTGTTTTCTGGCTGTCACATTTTATAGGGGTCAACATAGCTCTGAAATGAGACATCACTCTCTCTCTCTCTCTCTCTCTCTTTCTCTCTCTCACACACACACACACACACACACATAATGGCCTTTGCTTTGTTACCTTAAAACAAGTCATGAAGTATATAGTGGCTTCTGACCCAAACCTTCAGAGAGAATGGACTGACTTTTAATACTAGCTCATATATATATATATATATATATATATATATATATATATATATATATATATATATTATATTTGTTACTTAGACTCAGCTAATAAAAAAGAAATAATGCAGAGCCAACTGAGGTAATTTGACTAAAAGCATGCCATTACGCGCAGCTTGCAGGATGAGCTGCTTTCAGGCCATGAGCCCTTAATGCTCTCACTTGTTTGACAAATTTGTCACCCAAATCCCTTGGTAAAATCTCCATAGCACACACTGAATAAATACAAATGATTCAAGATGTAAGGAACTAATACAATCTTTTACTCGTTACACTGAGAGGATACCATTATCAGACCAGCAATGTGTCAGCTCATCAGTACCGAAACCTTAAACACATCGATCTAATACATCTTAATTAGAATGCGTGCAGTGGCTATCATTTTCATCTGCATAGATGCAAGTAAATTTCAACGATTTACCCATTGGGCCTGCTGTATTCATGGCAGTACCTCTTCCAAGTGACCTGGTCCATACTCAAAGTAATGCTTAAGCATAAAAAGTTGTATGAAATGCATACTTTTGTGAATGAATGGAGAATTTATAAATAATGAGTATCTTTTATGTAGTATTAAAAAATTAAAGCAGCACATCTCTAAGTTTTTCGAATATCTTCCAGTCTAGAAGTGGATAGGCATTTTCTATCCTTGGTTGGGGCTGTAGGATTGTAGGGACAGTAGATACAGATATTATGCAGTATTGTTTCTTGTGCTCAACACCTAGGCAGGCCCAAGCAGCTCTGGAGCATTCCATTCAGGCTGGTAGGAGGAAGGCCTGAGAGAAGGCAGGCAGGGTGAGGAGCCAGCAACCAGCACTGAGTGGCATCCACTCAGTAGCTCACCGGAAATGTGGACCCTCTGCGCCAAGAGCCTCCTGCCCTGGCCTGCACCAGGCAGCACACACAGGTGACCCTGTGGTGGTGTTCTGGCGAGCTGCAGATGCAAGGGCAGAATACATGAATACTGTTGCTTGTAGTGTGACTTTGTGGATAAACTGTCACATAGCAGTAAACATCTAGAACACGCATAAAGGCCAGCAGATGTCCTAAGCAGCTCTTTTTTCAACCAAATGGTAAAAAATCACAGACTGTACTGGCCAAAAAATAAAATGTATTCCTTCATCATCTATTTGACCCCTGTAAGAATCTGTATTTCAGTCTTGACCTTGTGTTTTGCATATGCATAAATGGATAACAGATTGAGAGAAGGAAATAGTTTCAGAGTGGAGACATTGCATTTTCTACTTAACGGTAAATAGAGACTGTCTGTCTTGGATGCAAACTAGGTAATCAAGCCTAGTGAGGTAACCAGAAACACACCTTGGGCAGTGGCACAAGTCACCTACTCCTCGGGAGCCTACAGCAGACCTGTGCTAAATATTTGCCATCTCTGATACCAGCAAGTCTACCATCCAAGAAGTTTGGCAGGAATCAGGAATGCATGGCTTCCCAAAAATCATATTCTTAATGCCAACTCATGTGGAACAAGAAAGAAAGTCACTGGCTCTACTGCAAAATAATTAAGTTTATGTCTCTAGAGGCAATAGCACTAATACAAAGCCAAAAAAAATGAAGACCTGACTAATGTTACTACATTGCCAAAAGCAAGTGATCATTAGTCTAGTATCTCAAGTTACTAATTTTCTTCTATGTCCAAAAATGTGAAACACAGGAGCTGGCAAAAGCTCTGATTTTCAAGTTTCCCTTTCAGTTTTTCCAAGGCTCAAATTATCCCTTCTATCAGAGAAAACTACCATCAAATGGAAGAAAAAAATAAAGTTAAAAACATTAAGCAGTTTTGTTTTTTAAAGTGTACGTCCGCAAACAACTTGATGAAAAAGAAACGCTAAAACAGCAGAGGTAACCCACAGCCGGTGTGCGGCACCAGGCTACTTGTTACCACCGAAAGCTCTGGAAGATTCACCATCACTGCTCTAAACTGACCCAATGTCAGAGAAAACTAAAGTACTTTGAGGTAAGAATAAGTTGTCCCTCCTTTCCTGTCAGATAAGACAACATATTTCTTTTAAATGGGCTATATCAAGTCTTAGGAGGAAAAAGGCGAATGGCAGCTCAAATGCTGTTGGGGTTTGAAAGCTGGAGCTGTTCAGACACTTAGGCAGGGAATTCAGCGGCAAGCATCAAATGTGCAGCCCCGGCTCTCTGCAACCCAGCAGTTCTGCTTTTCAAAGGACTGCCCTGGAGAAAGCAGGTGCACGTGCACAAAACTGTAAGCGTTCTACTGAGATTTTAGACAAGTCTAAAGCCTATTAATATTACCATAATCGATTGTGATGCTTTCCTATAGAAAAATATATATCCACTAGTAATACTGATATTCCTAGGTAATGGCAGGTGCATTGAGTGCATGCTCAACACAGACCCTCTGAGGAAGACTCTTCAAAATGAGGCCATATTTTTCTTGTCTTTTGTCTTCCATCTAGGCTGTGAATATATTGTTTGGTGTCACCCACCACCAAGCTTGGTCTTCTGCCTTCAGTAAGTTATACATGGACACAGACACACACAGAAACAGAGAAAGAGAGAGAGACAGAGACAGAGACAGAACTGTGCTCTACTGATCTGGCAGGAATATCTTATTTCAAGTGACATATAATCAGTATTCACAGTCTATCACTTGTTAACTGGACAACCAGTCACATTTTTTAAACCATACTTAATTTCTAAATAAAATAGGACATTCATATTTATAAGTTGAATAATCCAACTATTCATCATACAAATAAAAATCTACTAATTCTTTCTGCAGAATAGACAGTAATATTTATTTTGGGTGATGCTTATATTTCTCCTATTAATAACTTGCATTATAATGTAGACTTAACAACATTTAAGTATTAATATAAAATCAATCAAAATTATGTTACAACAAAAGAAGAAAGGTTCTCTTATGTCCTGAGACCTCTGAATAACTACTAGGAAGACAATATGCAATGCATTAATTATTGTAAACATCCTATTAACCTGTTTCAAAACTGTTTTATCACTATTTTATCTTTTTTCTCATTAAAATGGATAAAATTATTAAAAAATAATTTAAAAACGAAAGAAAGAAAAAAGGGATATTCTTAATCCATGTGCATATGTATTTGCAAAAGCATATTAACAAAATAGAACTATTAATAACTTCCACAATCCTCACTTCTGTAACTGGTCAGGCAATCACAGCTGATATTTACAAGGACATGTGCTACTGCCTGATCTCTAATCCACTGGCCATCAGCGAGCACCTCCGTGGATCCTGGCTCTTTACCTGGTATGGTAACACATAACTGCATTGCTGAAGGTTCTGGACCATTTGCTATCCTGCCTGGATTGGGCTCTTGTAGCTTCCCACTAACGTTGGCACCAGGATGTGATAATACTGGGGTGCACCCTAAGGGATCTTCTGTACTCTAAACGTGCTGTACTTTACTTCCATTCTGGAGAAGTAATCCAATTTCCTGGTGGTAGTCTTCATCAATCGCACCCACCAACACTGTAACCTCCTATGTAGCTTGCTGACTCAAAGGCATGAGAAACTAGTTCAATGAAACCATTATCCTGCCTCCTGCTGGAAGCCTTTCCATTGTGTATGTGTTTCTGAAGCTGGGAATTGGAATCTGAGTTCATTATTTTCCTAAGAAACTGTTAAGAGATGCTAAGAATAACCAACAAATCTCATTATACTGTTTTACTCTTCCAAAATTGTTCAGAAGTATTGTACACAAGCTACTTATGTTTATATCTTACCTGTGATAAATTAGGATAATCAAATGGAGCTACACTGTTCATTAAACAGTTTACATAATTAACTATCACAATTACAATGATCAGTAAGTTAGGATGCATTTCTTTCCCAAAGACAGCCCTATAACACAAGGCAGTAGAGATAATGCTAAATAGACTTAAAGCAAACCATATATTGTACACATATGCATGAATATATTGAATATATATATATATATATATATGTATGTATGTTATGCACATACAGGCAATGTTTGGACTGCAGATTGAAGGAGTACTATAAATGATTGTCTCAGCTACTCTTCTCTTGTTGCTGGGACAAATACATGACACCAAATGAAGAAAGGGAAGGTTTATTTAGCTCAAGTTACTGGAGGTTTCAGTCCATACTCAGCTGGTTCCAAGGCAGAGTAGTACAGGGTAGAGAGCATCCATGCATGGAGGCAGCAGAGGACAAAAGGAGAACAATGGCAACAGAGAGGGAGTCTGTCTCTCTTATGTTACATTCAGGCCATCTGCCTCAGGCTGGGTGTAGCACTCACACCCACAGTCCCTGCAGTACTCACACCCATGATCCCAGCCTTGGATCACCCATAAACCCAGTGGTTCATGAGTTAATCACAAATTCTCAAAGTCTGCCCCATGACTGCATGAGGCTTTGGGAGACACCAAGAGGCAAACTATAACAATGATACAAGGTGGTTTCCACTGCCTATGGAAGGGGGTTTCAGAGAAAGATTAGAGATAATCTAGAGAGGGCAGGAAACATTATTAATGGAATGTCAGAGAAATTTATAAAGGCTGCTTCAGTGAATGGTAAGTGCTTTCAAAACTGAGCTGTTGTCTGCTACTTCTGTCCTCCATGAGGTTGAGGAATCATGTGTCCTGCATGCCCTGTGTTCTGCCCACACTCGCTCCCTTCATCTCCCTGCATGTGGAGCGTGAGCCGGGAACAGCGTGTGCACAGAGGACTCACCACGCGGCTGCCTCCTTGAAATAACCAAGTTGGCTTTCATCTCTTCCCTGCCACTACTTGCTTGTGAATGTAATTTGCTTATCTTTGCATATACTAAGAAAGTCATCTAATAATTCTTTGGAAAGCAATATTTAATTTCAGTTTTTTTTTTACCATTGTTTCTGTCCACCACTAATTTATTTTCACAGTGAATCTTCCAAAGTTGTTATTACCAGTCAGTAAAAGAAACAGGAACATTACATTATCTGATATTAGTTTGCCTTGTATAACAGTCTATTTCATTTGCACTTGATGTTCTGAAAATGTAAATTTATAGAAAATTTCACATTGAAATTAACTTTGAAAAGATCATATTTGCAACTTACTATTATTTAACGGCATTTATTGATCACCCTCAACGAACATGTTCTAATTGTTCATGACCTCAAGCAAGTAGAAATTCACACCAAAACATGGATTGCTGATGTATAGGGGGAAATTTCATTTTCAAAGATAGTCATTAAACTTTTATGATGACTTGCCTATAATGATAGGTGTATGGGACAAATCAAGGAACAAAAGAGAGAAAACAACTGCCTTCTAGCACAGGTCTCATATTCTCATGAGAGTGACAGGCAAACCGGAGTGAGTGCCTACCTTACAATATTTACATTATACATGAGGTGATGCTCATGTATACAAAGCAGGGAAGAAACCGCCACACACACAGAGTGTGTTGTGCTGCACACGGGCTGTAGTTCTCCAATAGCAAGGCAGCTTCAGTGAGGGATGGGGTGGTGGCATTCCGGTAATGCCAGCGGGAGCTGCAGGACAGCCCCGTGAAGTCCACAAAAGGTACCGAGGGCTGAGGGAGCCCAGGAGGCTGTGCCTGGACCAACTATGTTCCTCACATGCTTGGCAAACACCGTGAGGCCAGTCCTGGAACTGCAGAGAATAAATGGTGGTCATGAAAGTGACGTAGGGAGAGAAGGAGGCGCGCCCAGGCCACACGCACTCTTGCAAGCTGTTCTCACAGCTTGCCATGTATTCAGGAGTGGAAAGACTGATCCATGTTTTGGATATGGTCCAAGTATGTGCCCCAGAGTGTCACTTGTGCAAGCTGACTCTGCAGTGGATGATAAAGCCCTGGGATCTTGAAGTGCCACTCAGTGGAAAGATACTGGGTCTCGTGAATGCAATAATCATAGTCTAACAGCAGGAATCTGGCCCTACAGAAGTGGGCAAGTACTTGACAGAACAGGTTGCAATGAAGCCACACCACCCTGCACCTCTTTCCTCTGAGTGCAGCCAGCTCCTTTCTGCTGCTCTGTGATTTGTGATGCAGAGGGAAGCCCCAGCTGACTGCACCCTGTTTGGATCTTCCAGCTGTCGGTATCACAAGACAAACCTCCTTACATGTGTTAGGCTTCAAGTGTTTTTCTACAGCAACTACAGAAACAAAAAGAGGTCAAGACTGCAAAAGACAGCTTTTGTCAAAATAAATGCTGAAGGATTACTCTCGCTCTTGTACTTCTTCTTTGGAGAAGTGTGTGTTCATCTCAGATGTCAATATTTGAATTGGGTCTTTAAATTTGGGGACCCTAATTTTTTTTTTATTTCTTTATATACTCTAACTAGAAGACCTTTCTCTATGCTATTATTGGTTAAGAGTTGTTCCAAATTTGTGTGTTGTCTTTTCACATTGTTGATTTCCTTTGATGTGCAGAAAAAAAGAAAAAAAAAGAATCACTCACCTACTACATTAACAACAGAACATCAGAGAAGAGTAATATTACAAAGTCCCTATCCTGAGGTGACTAGAGTGCTACAGAAGAAAGGCCACCCTGTGTTTGTGGCTGCAGAAGCAATGGAAATGGAGAGAAGGAGGCCTATATTCTAGACATATTTTAAAGGTAGATTTGGTAAGATGTCCTGGAGATTTTAAAAATAAAAAGGTGGTGAGAGAAGGGACTCCGGATAGAGTGTTGCCATCAATACGTGTAGGAGAAACCATTGGTAAACCTGAACTTGGAAATTACTGGGCTTGTAAGGATTGCTGGATAGTCAAGGGGAGGTGACGAGGAGCATGGGACTGAGTGTGGGATTCAAGCGGCTCATTGATGCACACAAGGGAGTCCTCCCGGTTCACCGGGCTGGGCCAGCCTTAGGACTGTGTCAGACGAGCATGAAAGTAGCACAGTGCTGGCTGCGGAAGGAAAGATGCTCATGCAGCCGCTCTGGGTACTCTGGTGTTGGATAGCGCAAGGATAAGAAAGAGCACACGAAAACAACTGAGAAGACCAACAAGTAAGGGAAGGGGACAATCAAGAGAAGCGAGTCCACAGACTAAGCATTTCCACAAGGAAAAAAGGTTACATTGATGCGCAGTTTGTAA
>PVKA01004427.1:0-62452 GCA_004027165.1 Ctenomys sociabilis | reverse complement strand
GTTTCCCTCTAAGTTTCCCAGCTTAGCCTGGAACTCAAGGCTAAGATTTTCCTTTCAGCCTCTGGAGTCTCCAGAGGTGCAGCCACACCCAGGTGATGCCTCTGGGAAGAGCAGCATTTGTAACATGGGAGAAACAAAACTCCCGACCCATGAGATGTCGGATTTGCTGCATTGCTGTCCCTTGAAATTAAAAAAATGAATCCACAGGATAATGGAGTTGAAGATTGGAAAGATTTATTGGGACATACCTCCTGAGACATATAAACCCTTTGTGAGAAGTAACTTATATAGGAAGTCCTAATGTGGGTACAGTGTAGGTCAGACTATAATCAACCAGCATGATTACTACTATAGCTGCTTAGTCTGTATTGATCCAATACTGACTGATAATATCATTAACCTTGGTTTATCTGTGACTTCTAAAGCAAAAACATTAGGGGAAGGGGTGTGTTCTGGTTGATTCATTGTGTTAACTTGAGAAGTTTAGAAGCTTCACTAACTAATATAGCAGTTCTACATCCTAGAGCATGAAGGACATGCCCTAGGTAGGATTTACCCTCAAGGACGTTTTGATGATTGATTCACTTGTCAACTTCAGAAGTTTAGAAGGGCCAGGGTCCACACTTCATAAGCTTCCCGAGAGGTGCAGTGAGTGCTACACCCACCCTAAATTATGCAGCCTGAATATAGCGTAAGGGAGGAAAAGAGACTTGCTCACCCTTCAGCTTGGGTTGCTTTTCCTGTCTTTCACCACCATGACTCCCCTACCCGTGTGACCCTGTGCCACACCACCCTACCTTCGAACCTGTTGATTACACACTGAAACCTTCACAAACTGTGAGCTAAATAAACCTTTCCTTTCCTAATTTTGGGTGTCAGGTATTTTGTCTCAGCTATGAAAGAAAAATAACTAAGACAGGGTGAGACAAGTATTCTGGTTTGCCACCTGGATGTCTGTGGATTGAAAAGACCATCTGGGACTCAGGCTTTCTCATCCAGTTCTTTCACACAGTGTTTTCTGTAAACTGAAATCTCAAAAAGAATTGGTTAATTTTAAGTATCCTCAAAATTCAGAATCTTACTATGAAGTGGATGCACCTCTCTTCAGGATCTTAGTAAGGAATGGGCATTCTTTGTCCAAAGTTCTAATTCACTGTCTATTCTTAATTTTTATCAGTTTGGCTGTTCACTCCACTCTGTCTCAGGTATTTTTACTAGCTAGCTGCCTTACTTATAAGCCAACTGAATAAAATTATTTCATACAAAAATATACTGAATACAATGAAGTCACAGCTAGTAGAGACTAAGAGAGCCCTTCTAGGTTTGCTAGACGTCAGGGACTCACATGTTGAGGGGTAATTCTTTTCTAATGGGAATGGTCCCACTAGGGGCTGACAGTGTGATGTCAAAGAGAGCAGATGGTGTCCTCCTGAGGGGCAGGCCTCTGCCCCTGGTAAGTGGAAGGGTTCACTTAGAGTAGGGGAAGCTCATTTGATAATAAAGGAGACAGAGTGCAGAGTGGTCCCTGCTGGGGCTTCTGGAGGGTAGGGCTATGGAAGGGCACACCATGTTTTCTCCTCTAGTATGGTAAAAATAATGATAATGTTGAGGGAGATGATGGGGGTTTAAAAGAGAAGAGAAGACAAAATGAAATAGTTGGGGTAAGAAAAAAGATGGGTCCATAAATTTAGAAAAGAAAGATTGTCCACACACATGAAAGTCTCCTGCAGTCTCTACTTAAGGGTGAAAAGTGCAACTAATCAAGAAGATCCATTATTGAGGCCTATTGACCTGCATAAGAAGATGAGGACTGAGCGGGCTTTCACAAAAGTGTGATTATGTAAGACAGTATAAGAACAAGAGAGGAAAGAAAGCAAAGGATGTGCTAAGGAAGGGTCTGAGCTTTATCAGGACACAGTACATGGGCAAATGTTGGGAGGACAGATTCTCATAAGCCAAAACTAAAATAAAATAATAATCATCCACACTCCAACCAGCTCTTTTCATCTCGATATATCAATCCCACAAGATTCTGTACCTGGAAATCTTACAAAAATCTTTCAATTGTCTTCAGAGGCTGAACATAATCTTTTCAGGAAAACGAAGTTGGCAAATCGTTATCACTTGAGCACTGGCTTTGGGCTGGGCATGGTGGAAGCCTGTTGGAGCCACACCTGGCGCTGTGAGTGCTCACACTGTGCAGTCTTCTCTGGTTTCCCAGATGAGCGTCACTGCAATGTAATGAGACCTACTTCCTTGAATGAGTCATAAGCCACCTCATCAGAAAACTCAAGGAAAGACTTACCCAGTTTAGAATGAGGTGTCAATTAAATCAGGAAAATGCTTCTGGAAAGAATGAGTTTCCAACTGGGCTTATGAAAGCAACAGAAAGGTGATAGGTAGGCAAACAGAAGCAATCACCTGAACAGGTAACGTGCACATGTCCACAGATACTTCACCTTTAAAGTTTTGGTAGTATTTGCATGTGTTACCATTTATTCCTAAAATAAATGTGCAAGTTAAGTAGCTTTGAATTATTACCTTATAAGTAAATTGCACTTCCAATTCTGTCACAATTCTTAATTTGTACAAAGCAAAATGAGTCTTTGCAATATAATAAAGTCTTTTAAAATTAAAGGAATAAAGAGAGAAAAAGGCAGCAACCAAAGCTACGTTCTTCTGGTCCAAATGGCATAGCCTTCAAAATATGGTACAAGAATAAAAGGATGTCAGATTTCCTTTTACTTGATTTTCCAATTTCTGGTCTCAGATATTCATAGAGGTCAAGTTGAGAAACACCAGTGTAGATCAAGGGACAAGAAGATATTCTCTAAACAATTTTTACATAAGAAGTTCTTCTATCTAACAGACTGGAAGCAAGGAAACATTCACAACACTAGTCTCAGGGTTCTAAATTATCAACAGCATTTGAGCATGAATGTATTTGTACCTTTATCACTGACTTGTAGATTCCCACCTGCAAGTAGCCTATTGGGTGCATCTTCTAAAGAAAAAATTTCAGTTTTGCAAGCAAAAGTTCCTCTGTGTAACAGTGCTCTTACTTACTCTCAAGAAAGTAGGGTCGAGGGACTAACAATGCCTAATAGGCATTGGTAATGGGCAGTGGTGTGAACAGAGTCCTCTGTAGCAGACTGCCCTGAGGAAAGACAAAGGCTGCCAGCTTATTAGAGGGAAGATGGTCTACCAGAAGTCTCACAATGTTTGCCAGGGAGAGTATCACATTCAAAAAGTCTAAAGGCCCAGTGAGATTAGAGGCTGTGAAGCATCTCTTTGAGAAGTCAAATAATATGTAAATCTCAAATGCAATTCTGAACTTGGTAAATGTAAGATTATGTAAATTACTAATAGTTTCCTAAATTGAAATCAGCCTTTCTTTTGAAGCAACTTATACCTTTATGGATTAAAAAAAGTTTAGAAAATACAAATGCAATGACTTATAAGGAGAATGGTGGGTACAGCATTTAATAATTTAAGAGTTTATGTTTTATTAATTAGGAAAAAATTTTATACTTCCCCAGGAATATTGAGTTTAATTTTCCATTCATTAATTCTCATTACTATTGGCATTTTGGAATACAGGCATTTGAGGTACAATATTTAACAAGTAGAACATATTTACATGTGAGACCAGCAAGAGAATTTGTTCCCGAAACTGTATTTCAGAACTCATCAGAGTGTGTGGCTGTTGAAAATTGATTTTCCCTCAGCTCCTGGTTTGCACATGCAGTTTTATTTTCCAAGGGGAAACACCTGCAATCAATTGATGAACTGCTGTTTGCGGATTCAACTGTCATGGAGGCCTTGCAGTGGCAAAAGCCTCATTAACATGACAGGAATGTGCCTGGGACCACATCAGCGACCTGCCCACTCTGAGCACGTAGACCATCGTCCTTGGAGATACTTTTTCATCTTTACTTCTAAAAGAAATCAAGACCCACTTTTACAAGATGTTCTGATTCTTCTCAAGTAAATACTGTGCCTTGGTAGAATGCTGATATCATAGAAGCCCTATTATTTTCCTTCTTTCTCAGCCCATGGTGATCTTCTAATCCCATTTTCCCCAAAATAAAAACAGAAAACTTCAGAGAGTCTTACAAAAAGCTATTGGGTTAGAGAGTTGACTTAATTCTGGTCTTGCTTTCAATAATTTTCTGCAGTCTCACTGTGGTAATTTCTTTTAAGGAAGTAAAAGAGAGAGAAGTTTTTGTCTTAGAGTATTATAGCAGAGTCTATAATTGTTTCCAACTGCTGTTTCCACAAAGGTGGGTGGTGTATATCTTTACATTAAAATGTGCTCACTTGTGCTAGCCTCTAACACCACTGTTTCTCAGAAAACAGCTGTGGTGCTATAAGTGAACTAAGCCAGAGCCCTCACTTGCCCCTGTTGGGGCAGCCAGTGGAGGTTTGCTTCTCTCAGCTGCTGGCATCTCACAAGGCGTGACCCCAGGACTTTGCTCTGAGGTGCTGTAGGTTCCTGAGGTGGGAAGCCTTGCTTCCCCAAAGGGCCATCACACACCACAATGCCTAAGGCATAGATAACCCAAGTAATGATGGTGAGGCACATGGTGAGTGGGAGCCCACATTTACTCTTTGACTCAAGGAAGAGATGCTAGGGGTGGGATTGATCATCTCAGGAAGCCCAGGGCAACTGATGGACTGAGGAGACTTAATTCTCCTAGTCTAGAAGAACATACAGTACTTTGCTTTCTCACTCTGGCCCCAAGTAAGTGACTTCTCAAGCCTCACAGCAGAGAGTATTATGTCCAAGTCACCAGGAAAGTGGTGTGAAAAGTGACAACCAAGTTCCTAGCAGCTGAGAGTTGACTGGGGGTTGCCAGCTGCTGAGGAATGGGGAGAAGGGACATGCATGCATAGGGCACACTGCCAGTCATGTAAGGTAAACCAATTCTGGAGATCACCGCCAGCGAAATACTTGTAACAAACAATCTTGCTGTGTAAGCTTAAGTTCATTAAAAGAGTAGATATTAAAGGGGTGGTGAGATAACTCAGTGGACTAAGCACCTGCTTAGGCAAGCACAGGGACCGAGGTTCAATCCCCCATGCCACGCCAGCCCCACCACCAGTTGTGCTGAGCCAGCCACCAAGACCAGGTGTGGTGGTGCCCACTTGTATTGCCAGCACTGGGGAGGCTGCAAGCAGGTCCAAGCAGTGTAGTGAGACCCTGTACCAAATATATTAAATAAATAAAATTTTTAAAAAGAGTAGATGTAAAACAGTCTTTGCCAAAAAAGGAAACGACACATGCAATGGTAGCAGGCATAGATGTCTAAGGTGTAGATATACCAGCTCAGTACTTAGTAAATGCCACTTGATGTCCCAGAGTCACCGGCCCCTTAGGGAGAAGTATTTCCCACTGCTAACAAATGCAGGACCTCTTCTCTTGCATTGGTTCAAAGTGGCTAATATCTTACCTGCCCTTCCACCCTGCCTAGGTAGGGATGGCATGTCTTCAGTCTTTCCCACGCCTGTCTCTGTGAGTCAGCAGGTGCTAAGTAAGGTTCGATTACTCAAGTTCATGATAGGAACCTGAATGATGAACGATAGAATGCGTGTCAGTCAGTGTGAATCCTTTCAACCTAATCGGGACATGAGGTGTCAAACAACTCTATGTGCCTAATAGCAAGCGTGTCCCAGCAGGAGGTCAAGGGTGCAGTTCATGCAGCCCAGACCTGCTGTGCCTGCAGGGATTAGGGAGGGAAAGTGAAAGCCAGTGCAACCAAAACCAAACCAAGGGAAGGAGTTCTGAAGATAGGTACAGAGGAGTACATGCATGTGCACACACACACACACACACACACACACACGCATGCATGCCCATTCATTCAGTTCATGTTGTTTGTGGATGCCATGCGAGCTGTGTGTTTTTTATACACTGGCAGCCACACAGTTCATCTTCAGAGCCTGCCCTTCCGCAGGGCTCACTACTGCTCTCCTGTGACATTCAGGCAGAATTTAACTTCTAGGCAAGATACTTAACAAATCGGGCCTTTCTGTGGGGCATTCTTGGGCTACTGCACCTGCCCACAGAACGTTCTTTCCTTCTTTTGTTGCCATAAAATCATAAATGGCCATATTCGAAGCTCAGACTGATACGAAGTGATGTGAAGTCTCTGGCTGTCTCCGTGCCCAGATCCCAGAATACTCAGCTGCTTGCCACAGTGCAGCCTTGCCACTGTTCACTTCACCTTGTTATGTCTCTACATGACATCTCTGGAACAATACTAATTGATCACAAGATAGCTGCGAAAAGACATGCACAGCTCGCAGTTGTGCTGTCACCAAAGCCTCCTAGGGGAAGCGAAGGGGGAAGGTGATTAACAGCACCAGCAAGGCAAGTTTTATCTCCAATGAGATGCTTATGTAAGACAATCTGGCTTTTGCAACTGTCCTTTTCTGCTGTACTTTATTGGAGGTCAGAAGAAAGTGCATTTCTAGGTGAGGTTTCCCCTTGGGCTCTGAATTGTTTTATGGCTCTAGGCTCTAACAAAGTGCCGGAGGCACAGAGGAGAGGCAAGAGCACTGGACGCTAAGTGAGGAGCTCTACATTTGGACATCAAATTCACAAACCTGGGCAAGTCAATTGACATCTCAGAGCCTCAGTGTCTTCATTTGAAAAATGAGAACAAGTTCTACATCTTGCCTTCTCCTGTGCACCACACAGGACCTGTCTGCACATGTCACTTTGGACTTGTGGGATTAACCCTTGCTAGAAATTAGATAGCATGTACTGGGATACATGCAAATGCATAATTTTGTAGGTCTCACACACTTGAGTGTTTCAAAGTGTCAAGCATGTTCAACACAACTGCCTTGGAAATAGAGTCAACTGCACTGCTTCCTTCCCTGTCCCATCCTGCAGGTCCCCCAAGGCATGAGCCCACCTCCCTGGAGACAGTGCGCTGGATGCAGTAGATTATTCATATTGCACTAAGTGTGACATTTTCCTCCCTGGAGTCTTGTGCCTGAAAGTGCAGTTTAGAAACCAGCAGAATGAGCATCAAAAGGATGTATGAGAACTACAAAATCTCAGATCCCTCCCCAGACTTGCTGGGCTGATTCTGCATTTTAACAAGGCCTGCGAATGATGGGCATGCACCACTGTATTCTGTCAGGTGACCAGCCTTCACTGTGTGCAGAGAACCTTAGCTCACCTTCCCAGCTCCAGGAGCTCCCAATACTAAGTAGTTCTTCGACCCTTCTCTGAGTGCCAGTGCCCCCCACACTAGCAAGGAGGTGCCTTTCAGGCACCTTCAGCACGCTGATGACTCTCAGATGCCACCTGACATCAGAGGTGCTGTCTTCATCTTTTTGTCAGTTTTCCTGGTGCTCAGGAATATCCACAGCAATAAAAATTCAACACAGCCTGTTGTCAGAATTAGATGAGACAATGTGTGTAGGAAAACAGGCATTTATCTATCTATCTATCCATCTATCTATCTATCTCGGAAATGGATCTTAGGCAGCCATTGATGCTGGGAAAAAAGTTTTCCAGGAAGTAGGTATGGCAAGGTCACAGCACAGCTTCCCACCTTTGGGACCTCAAGGTCAAAATAAAGAGGCTTGATGTTCACACTGTTCTCTGGGTTAGTCCTTGGCTGCTCCCACTCAGACACTGCAGGGAATAATCACAGTTCCTTAGGGCTCAGGGATTCACTCCGGTAGTGGTTATTATTACCTTCTCCAGGGAAACCAGGCTTTGGAGGTCACTTGGACCTTAGCAAAACTCACCCTGTCATACACCTTCTGGTCTTGTCAACCTGAAGGGTCAGCTCTTTCATGGATGAGTGGCAGCTGCAAAACAAACTTTTATTTACACTTTCACTAGGAAAGCAAAAAATAAATTTAAAAGGATGATGGAATAAGAAATTCAAGGGACTGGGGAGATGGCTCAGTAGAATTAATGCTTCCCTGGCAAGAGCAAGAGCCTGTGTTCAATCCCTGGTTCAGCTAAAAAAAAAAAAAAAAAAAAGAAGAAGAAGTTTTTTAAAAAAATAATTTCAAGCAACATCATAGAGGAGAGCTGAGAGGTCTCCTTTTTATTTGACAAACCCTTCTTCTAATCACCTTCTGATCATAGTTCAATGAATGCAGTTGCCTCCAATGACCAAAGCATGCTTAAAATTAGTTATTTACTGCTATAGAGTGAATTTCAAAGCAATTGATATCATAGCCCAAATAAAAAGTAGAGCACAGAAATTGTGCTCTCACAAGCAGATTGCATCATGTCTGGTGGGCCATCTGTCACACTGGAAGGATTAATCTCTGAACAAGCACACTTCACTAATTCCAACAGTTCAAAGAAGTGCATGCTCTTCACCAGCTGCCCAACCTCAGCTACCAGGGAGATCTGGATTCCCTGGCAACAAACAGCGGTAGCAAACTGTTGGGCAGAAAGCTGGGTCCTGAGCACTCATGCCCCTCGTGCTGCAGGGCACACTCTGAGTCCCCCTCTTATGCTCCTCTAACATCACCTTCAGCAGACTCTGTTCCCAGTATTTGACACCACAGATAAATTTACAGACCTTGCCTTCAATCGATAATTTTAATGTACTATTTCTAAAGCTCTTATTCACAGACTGACTTTTAGCTTATCAGAATGGTCTTTCCTTTCCCAGGGCACTTATATTGCTTCCCTGATTTAGGGTCTTGGAAATGCCCTTGATGCATGGAATCTCCTAGAATATTTCAGTGCAGAACTTGCTCTACCTGCCATGGTAGCCCTGTTTTTATTCTTTTACAATTTTGGCGTTATTGGTTTATATGTTTTCTTTCTAATTTAAATCTGTACACTTTTTATAGATGTTTTCTCAAAAGAAAGAGTGGTTTTCTAATGGAAATGCTTAGCCACAGCACCATGAATTGCATCATATAATTTCCATTTAAAGAGAGAAATGGAAAAGCAAATGAAATAGTGGACTGATTAATTTCTCCACTTGTGACCTGCAGTACTCAGCTCGAGCTCAGAGAGTGAGGCCAAAAGCCCTATCAATCCACCCTGTGAACATTCAGCATGCAGGAAGCGAATGTCACACCACAGAGGAACACACAGGCTGCTCTGCCACCGTGGTGACCTGGAAGTAGCAAAACAGAAATGCTAATTACCATTTGGATTATCATTCTGTAATCATGTCTTTATTATGGTAATGATTAAGTTTTAAATAGAGTTAAACGTATTAAATCAGATTCTCAGCAGATTCCACTGAGTGAATGCATGAAGATACCTACTCCAAGTGCCTCCTGAGGCAGAAAACGGATATAGTACTTTATTTTGAATTTGATTATGTTTAAATATTGTGCATAAATAAGGCTATGGTGAGGTATACAGAAATTATAGTCTGAATGCTTTTGCCAAAAAGTGTGTTTAAATTCCATGCCACATTCTTTGAATAAAATAATAATTACATTTAATAAATATACTCTATAACATTTGTGTCAAAAGGATACACCCATATTATAGGTACACATACATAATGTGGAAAGTTACAAACATTTTCAATGGGAAGAATGATTGCAAGCTATTTATTCTTTCTACCTCATGACACAGATCATGGGAAGAAGAAACTAATATAAAAGAAACATTTAAATAATTTTTATCAGAGACTTAAATAATTTTATAATGAAGTATATGATAATGTTTTAAACAACACATAGCAGAGTTGGGACCCAGTTAAAAAGTATAAACAGATAAAAGATGGTTAAAATTCTATTCTCTAGTTCCTAGATGTGTGTAGCTGGGTATCTTCCCTTATGGGTGCTGATTACACTTTGTACACATTTATGGACCACTAATACATAGAACATCAGTTAGATCACGAGTAGCTTTATAATAAAAAGTCTGGGATATATCTTTCAATTTTTGTTTCTCCTTTTGAGTTCTTACACTAGTGAGACTATACGATATTTACACATGTGGGTCTGGTTTCACTTATATTTTCAACTCGCATCCACTTACATATGAAGGCTTTGAATTTGTCATTCTTTATAGCTGAGTAATACTCCAAAATAGGATAGTATACAGCTACTTTCTGTTATACCCTGACAAAATTGACTCCATTTTGTTGCCCTTCTAACCTCGCCATGTTCCTGTTCTGCATGCGCCTACCCCTCCCGACTCCCTCCCCTCTGTGACCCAAGCCTTATCTTGACCGACATCTGTACCCCTTCCCTATTTTTGAGGATCTTGGCAAACTCTGTGTACTTGCGACCCCACACCCCACCCAATGCTGAACTAATGACCCTGCAACTTTATAGGAAACAACCTAAACTAATGACCCTGCCACTTTACAAAAATCTCTCAACCCCTCCCCTGCCTTTGCAGTTTTTAGGCTTAAATAGTTACTCATTTCTACACTCAGGGCTCCTCTCTGTCTTTTGGACTCAGCTAAAATAAAGCGCTTCAAATTTTTGGACTTGTCCCGTTGTCATTTGATTTTTGAGTTACAACACTTTCTCTTAGTTCAATGAGAAAAAAAGATTTTTACTAGTAGCATTTTGACAAGATATCATGTCTGCATCTTGTGCTCAGAATTAGGACAGCAAAAACAACAATAAAATAAAATGTAACTTGAAAAAAAAAGTCTGCTCTGAATTCCTAGCTGTGCGATCTTGGGCACAGTGTTCCTCAGTTTCCTTGGTCAGAGAATCTGATGGGAAAAATCTTCCTGGTGTGGAAAGTGAGGATGGAGAAGGTGGGCGCCTGCTCGCCCCAGCCCCGCCCGGAACCTGGCCGGGCCTGTAGGGTGCAGCCCCGGGCAGTGCAGCCCATCTCATCCAGGTCGTATCTGCTTCCCACAGATTTTCAGTCTGGTCTTTTCTCCAGCTCTCTTCTTAATTTTATTTCCTGACGTCCATATGGAGCTTGGTATTCTCTTATAACCCTAACCTTAAATTCTGACTACAGAGAGAAAAAAGAAATGAATCTCACAGATTGCTGCAGTCCAAAGATATATTGGCCTAGTTATTGGAGCCAAAAGGAAAAAAATCCACACCAAGAATTTCTTTGTGGATATTCGGACCAACAAACGCCATCTTGCCTGAGACTAGAAAGATACCTGAGGGTTCCGTCGCAGCTAGGATCCACCTAAGCGCGCCTTCTCTGCTCTGTGAGTTCCCAAAGCTACCTCAGTGTTTTAAGGATGTGTTTGTAGGCCACTGACATCTATGTACTTCTTTTTAACTGTGGTAAAATATACAAAGCAAAAATTAGCATCTTGTACACTCTTAAGTGTTAAGGATATGGGAATTGTTATACAGCCTCTCCAGAACTATTTTTTTCTACCACTTAAATAAACCTAACATTTTAATTCTTCTGGCACAGTTAATCACATAAAACAGGCCTTATTTAGCTTAAATAAGGTGACAGAATAGTAGGCACATCATATACCATAGTGCCACTGGATATTGATCAAGCTCACATGTATCATTTATTTAATACTCAAAGTTTATAGTAGTGTTCATTCGTACCATTGGTGTTAATACTCCAAGATCAGCTACAGAACACAGAAGAGCACAAGGTTGCAAACCTCGCTTCGCCAGCCGCGCAGCGCGCCCTCTCCTCTATACCTCCGCAAGAATCCACGTCACATGCAAATCTGAATAACCCTAAAGAGCTCCTATAACGTTGAAGACAAATGCAAACTTCCCATTGCTTTTCACTTTGAACAAGATGAAAGTGGTACAGTCAGCAGCGCAGCCCTGAGGCATCCCATCCAGGATAGATCCATGAAGCCACCTGTAAAATCATCTTCGTAGAAAAGAACCAAAGCCTTCCGTCACCTTGGAAAGTCCCCACCATTTCCAACCAACCATTAGCACGCTAGTGACAAACAGGGCTGTCATTACCTAAAATTTTGTGTAAATGGAAAACTTACAACACATTTTTTCTAGTTTCTGTGATTCATCACGATTCTGAGACTGGGTCATAGATCCAGTCTATAATTACTTGTTCCTTTTTGTCCCTGAACACCGAGCACCACACTGGTCGGATAGGGCTCAACAGTTTTAAGTGTTCACTTGTAGAAACAAGAAAGGATTTCCTTCCCTCCCTCCCTCCTCCCCTCCCTCCCTTCCTTCCTTCCTTTCTCTCTTTTTCTGTATTTTAGGGCAGGGTCCACAGGGTGTACATGGTCTCACTACTAGATCAGACTCATAGTGACCAGCCTGTTTACAACCTCCCAAGAGCTGGGATTACAGGCTCATGCTACCACGCCCAGTCTCAATTGCCATCTCAGAGTGCTCTGAGGGTGTGACCGGCACAGCAGGCCTGGGGATCAAACCCTTGGCCTCAATTCCTTGAGCCATTCGGCCAGCCCTAACAATTTTCTTTGGTCCCAGTTTGAGACCACTGTTAAAAAATGTTCTGAGCAATCATATATAAATCCTTGTATGAGCCTATGGGTTTTTGTTTGTTTAGCTGTTATTGTTATAAATATATCATATAAAATACTGACACTGAATACCTTCACACTAATCTGTATTCTTTTACTTCATAATCAAAATTTATGGAATATTCACTTACACCACTGACACTGAATGACTACTCCAGGATCAGTTGTAGAAGGTGAGACACTAGAAACATAGTTGTCTGTGTATTTTGATAGCTACACACTTGGTGGCTGAGAGGTTTACTTTATGAGACAAAATTTCACCGAGTCACGACATCATGCAGACTTGAACTTGAGATTCCGCTGCCTCAGCCTCCCAGATTACCAGCATTCCAGGCATGTACTGCCACACCTTTCTGCATGATTTTATGGATGGGTACCAGGTGGGAAGTGGAATGCCAAGTGTGTATGCTAAATATATATTTAAGTCTTCAGAACAAGTCAATTTTTTCACAAAGTTTTGCGTGCAACAATTGGCATGGTTAGTCTTATTTTTAATTTTTATTTTTTATTATTTTTTGCAGAACCAGGGATTGAACTCAGGCCCTTGCACTTGCCAACACTGCAGAAATATACAAACAAATATTTGGCTGTGGTTATTAGTTTTTTTTAATGACATTGATATAATTTTATAAATTTATCATTGTACATCTTTGTTAGGAGAGCTTTTATTTAAAATATTAGTCCATTTTAAAAATTAAGTTGTCTTAGGAGCCAGCCAAATAGCCCAGAAGATTGAAGTGCCTGCAAGCAGGTTCAGAAGCCTGAAGTTCAATCCCAGGGCCTGCTATGCCAGCCCCGCACATTCTGATGGCTATTGAGATTGGGCATGGTGGTGCATGCGTGTAATCCCAGCTCTTGGGAGACTGTAAACAGGCCAATCATGTAGTGAGACCCTGAACACCCTAAAATACAAATAAGCAAATAAATAAATAGATAAATAAGTTGTCTTTATTTTCAAGATATAAGAGTTCTTTGTATAAATCTTTCCTTGAAGTTGGGCATGGAGGTACATAACCATATAGCCACAATTCTGGATGGCTGAGTGTTGTCTCAAAAAAAAATGTCTAGGGATATAGTTCACTGTGAAGGCTCTAGATTTAATATTCAATACTCTCCCTCTAAAAAAATCCTCATCAAATACTCGTTGTGTAAGTATTTTATCTGTCTGTATTTTACTTTTTATGTTGGTAATATCTTCTTTATTTTTTAGTTTTTTTGGTACCAGGGATAGAACTCAGGATCTTGTACTTGGCAGGCAGGTGCTCATGCTAATAGGCCATCTCCCCTGCCCTTGGTCACATCATTTAAATATTCTTTTTATTTACTGATTTTTAGATTACTTTAGTTGTGCGTAAAGTTGTACACATTTATTACACACAGGATATGTAATTGGTGGAATAACTAAGTCTCACCTCACACAGTTACTGTTTGGGGTGATAATCTCACACATCCACTATCTTTTAAAGCAAATTCTATATTTTTAATTATAGTTGCTGTGTCATATATCGGATCACTTCTAAGTTTCCTCCACCTACCTGAAGTTCTGGATAATTTCACCCAGCGCCTTCCAGCCCTGATGCCACCATTGCTCCACCCCCTGGTGAACCAGTTCAACTCTCTACTCTAAAAGGTCAATTTCTTTTATGTTAGGCATCTGAATGAGGTCACGTGGTATATGTATTTACGTGCCCTTAGATTACTTTACATGATTGGGTGACATTCCCTTTCTTCTTCATTGCTCAATTATATTCTTTCATATTTGATGAATGAAAAATTTTAATCAGAAAATTCAATAACTGAAGTTTTTCCATGTTTTTTTTTCTTTTTAGTACTGGGAATTGAACTCAAGCAGGCACTTATGCCCCCGAAGTGTATCCTCAGGGTGATAACTGTAGTTTTCTATTTATATTTGTTGGGGGCTTGTTTCCAAGTAGGACATTTTCTCAAACTGGAAGTCTCTAAAATTTTTTCTCTTCTACTTTGTGTTTCCATGATTTTAGTGATGAGATTTATACATGTTCTATTTCCATTGAATTTTTAATATATTTTGATGCTAGGTACCTAACTAATTTCTTTGCATTAAGCTAGCAAATCATTCCAGTGGCATTTATTGACAAAAAAAAATTTATGCTATTCAGGTTCAATTATTTTGACAGATTTTACAAAATCTGGTGAAAATATATTTGTGTGTTCATCTGGACTTTATTTGGTTTCATTAATTTGTCAAAAACTGACTCTAATAAAGTAATATTTTAATACTCATAACCTTATTGAAAGCATTGATATCAGAAAGCTAAGTCCCTACATTTCATTTTTTAACTCAAATAAATTTTGACGGTTCTAAAGCCTGTGTATGTTGTGAATTTTAGAACCAACTTGTTAATGTCTATAAAACGCCTACTACAATTTTGATAGGGGTTACATTGAATCTATAAATCATTTTAAGAATAAGCTTCTTAATAACATTGTGCCTTATGATCCGTGAACATGATATATTATTCTATTTATTAAGGTTGTCTTTAATTTTTCTCAGCAATGTTTCTCAGTTCTCTAATTCAAATACTGCATACACTTTTAAATTTATCCCTAAGTGCATACTATATTAAATTTTCTATTCAAATTCAATTTAAGATGTTTCAACTTAAAATATGCTCATTTAAATTTATTTATGTATATATATATATATATATTTAAGTATATATATATATACTTAAATATATATATATATATATATATATATATATATATATATATATATATAGTCTTTTTCTTGTGTTACAAGTTGAACAGAGAGTTGAGTTATGTGCATTTAGTTTACAGTCCTAATCCAATAAGACTACACTTTCCATAAGCAAAGAAATGTTAACCAGGGTAAGAACACAAGGAAAAGCCCATGGGAGGGCACAGGACGGAGGAAGGCAGGAGAGCCCGGGCCAGCCTGGGGAGGGGCGGGAGCAGCCAGACCCTTCCACCCTGCACTCTGGAACTTCTGCCTCCAGAGCTCCGTGAACGTGCGTGCCTGTTGAACGACAATTCAATATGTATTACTTGCTCGGGACAGCCCACCTAAACTAGCTTTTAATATTTTAATCATGGGTGAACTATACTGCAATGAAAAGTGTAGAAATCTGAGTCTGTTTGGTTCAGTGAAATGAATTAATTTTAGTATATATTTTCTTTTTAATAAGTTTTATGTGAGCTAGGAATGGTGGCATAAGCCTATAATTCCAGGACTAAGGAGGCTGAGGCAGGAGGACTGGTTTGAGTTTGAGACCAGCCTGGACTCAAAGTGAGCTCAAGGCCACCCTAAACTGCATAAGTAGGATCCTGCCTCAAAAAGATAAATACATAAAGGCATTCAGAGTTTCTCTTTACAGTTTACAGTACAATAACTGGAGATAATGGGTTTTTATTCATGTTTTTAAGGCATAAGACGCTTGGCTGGTGGGCGGAACCCTCTCAAAGGAGAGCTGCTTCGGTCTCCGCCACTGCAGTTGCCTCTCTGCCCACTTACCACTGCACAGAGGGGCGGGGCTAGCTCCCTTCTCACGGTGCCTCACGCAGGGCACCCGTACAGGACGCGCTTTGGCATCCCAACTCTGGACCTTCTCTTCCCCCATTTCAGTGAGTAGCTACGACAATTTTAAATCACAGCCACAGAAATACTTTTATACCTTACTGTGTCAGTTGCAGGACCCTGGCCAAACCTTTAATGTCTTGGTGGAATATGACCAAGCCAGCGCTCCACACCCACTTGTGAGGGACAGTGGCCCGTCTGACCACTTCACACACACTTAGAAGTAAATGTAACTGTGCCTATGATAGGTCTGTGCATTAGGAAGGAACTGCCAGGTGGTTGTGTGAATGAAACGGGCACTGACCACCCATGCCAGTATGTGTCCTCCCTGGCTGTGTCATCCCTGGCTGTGTCCCTGAGATGCTAGATGTGACAATGAGCAATTCAGAAGTGACTGAATGCTTTAAATGTTCCTTCGCTTCCCATGAAATGGACTCACACGTGTTTCATTAATGGCTTTCAAATCCAGTTTGAAACTGAAAGTCTGTTTAGGGTCAAGTTCAGTTTGGTATTTCATGGTCCTGAACAAGAAAATGAACTTTTCAAAATGAATACAATTCGACTTTCTGTTAATGGCATGCAAAGTGCCAGCAAGCAAGGGTTTGTACATAAAACCTAAAGAGATAAATTTAACCGATCAGCTTTTCCAGCTAAACATTAGCTTTAACATGGCGTCTGAGACTCTAAAGTTTCATAAGAATAAGCTTGGAATTGAGATGCAGAGTAGTTAAAGCAGGTGGGGACTGCGCACAGCTCCCTTGGAAGCTTAGCTAATGCTGCAGCAAAAAACCAAAAAGAATTTATTGGGTGAATAAGGGAAGCCACTCCAAATTAAAGGCTTGTAATAATGACTGTGTACTTTTGTTTTCTTAATAATGGCTATCACAGTTATACGGGTCACAAATACTTTTTACCTTATTAACAGGTAAAACATATTCCACATCCAGTGGTAAATCTGGGCATCAAGCGCAAGCCAAATTTGAGCTCATCAGTTTACAAAAGCAGATGCTTGAAAGCTGGGTTACTTTTCCAACCTAAGTTCTATGTGCAGAGTAGAAACTGCTTCCTGCAATGACCTGTATCCATGAATAGAACACAGTTGTCTGGTGTTTGCTTTCTCCAGGGGAGAATTCATGACCGCATGGCACACATGACCTGAATATTAACGTTAAGGAAACAGCAAATTGTGTTATAGTTGACTGAAGAAAAAATCAGGGAGTACTGGCCCAGTCCCTGACAACTCCCCTCTTAGTTCCCATAATTCTTCAGTTTTCAATAATTTGGTTCAATATTTTGGTAATTGTTATCCATAAAGATTATATCAGATAAAGGGCCCACATTCCACAAACTTCATTTGAGAGACCAAAAACACAAAATAAACACGTACTCAAGAATATCTCCTGTTCCTTTTCCTCTGCATGTGTTGGGTCTTTGTAAAATTAAAATAAATAGAAGTAGATCAAAGACTGTGGAAATCCTATCTGAGAGTGGAAAATCAGTGAATGCTTCCAGAAGTAAAGAAGAAGAGAGATGCATTGTCATTGAGTACAGAGAAGGAACACGCAGAAGTTACTTGAGAAGCATCCTTGAAACTTTAGCTTATATTTGGTTTCAAATGCAGTTTTGTGTCACTGAGAATCACCCTTCAATGATGGCTCTGTGATATAGAATCTGGGACAATCATTAAGCAGCCTATTTATAAGGATATCGCTAAGGAATATGCTTTAAGTATCTGTAAATAATGTGAATTCAGTTCTTTAAAAAAATGAAAATGGCACCAGTCAGTGACATTCACTTTCACCTGACATCCCTCCAATGTGTGTGGTCCCAAAGGCCATCTATCCTCTGCCAGGCAACCTGAAACTGTACATATTCCAATATGTTGCCTAAGAGCTGATCTCCCTTTTTGCCAAAGCTTCATTGTTGGATCGGGCATAAGCACTGTTCAAAGGACAACAGATCTTATCTTTTCTGTTCCTCACTATGATCACTAAATTGCTCTCTACAAGCCAGCACCTTCCCCAACCCAAAGATTTACTTCTCCTACTGAATACAAGCTTTGCCCTATGGACCTTCCACATGGTGATCAACTGCTTTCAAACTCTTCCACCTTTTCCCACAATATCCACTCTATTTCCCTTGCCATAGACAAAATCCATGTGCAGTGTGAAGATAACTTTTTTCTCCTACTCTCTTAGGTCGATTTTACACTTTCTCTGAGGCTGGCCAATAGGGCCAGACTTAAATTCTTCAGCTTGTGTAGTTTTTGCCCCATCCCTCCTTTTCTTTTTTTGGTGGAACCAGGAATTGAACTCAGGCCCCTGTGCTTGCCAGGCAAGCTATTAATTTACTGAGCCATCTACCTGGCCCCCTCACCCCATCACTCTTACCCAGTCCAATGTTCTGTTTCTTTTGAGCTTACCACCGAGTCTCTCCCCACCCAGACCTGCCACCCCTCAGCATCTTTTCACTGTAATGCTTTACCCTTCAAATCTAGGAACCTTTTGGATTCAAATTTTCCTTCCCCTCATTCTATGATGGCCACCCTCACCACCATCACTCCCTGGATTCCTCCCTAAGTCATGAAACAGAGTATTCTACATTCAAGCCACAGTTCTCTTCTATGTAGACTTTTATTCTACATAGAAGTACTTCTGCAAGACAGAGTTTTGATCTTAATAGCAATTACATTTTTGTCTCTTCTGTCATGTCTTCATCCAGAAAATTCCAGTTGTCACCCATTGGTTACCTAGTTAGTACATCATTTACAACATGCCCTTGTAAGATTCCAAACTCCCTTGCTTTTCAGCTTTCCTTTGCTCCCACTTACCAAGCCCCAGTTATTCTCATAGAAACTTACACACCCAAGGAATCTGTTACCACAGGAAATGTAAAAGTTCCTCACTCTCACTGAACTTGTGATATTTCCCAAAAAGCACTTCTGTTCCCATCTCCATCAAGAAGTAACACAACCCCAGCCTCAAGAAACCTCCAAATTTCTCCTGAGCCTTTCTTCAGCAGATGAGGCTTTGTACACTGAGATTTGAAGCAACCTCTGAGGATGGCCTTAGCTATGCACCACCAGCTCCACAAACCACTGCAATCTACCTTTAACTTTTCCAGTAGAGAAAGTATTCCCATGAAAGCCCATTCTCCCTTCAGTGCTTCTTTCAGGAATAATATGACATCAGTTTTGTAGGTGCTCCTATGTTTTAAACTTCTCCTTATGTACAGGATTAAATTATTATCATTAACATAAAAATATTCCCTGTTTACTCACAGCATCATATATATATATATATATATATATATATATATATATATATATATATATATATATATATATATATATATCTGTTGCTGTATCTAATGAACAGTTTTGGTTCTTACTTTTCTAAACTCATTATCTCTGTATTACATGGATCTGCCCATCTCCTATTTGGTAAAACATTTTCTTCTTTTGTTTCCCAAGGTGTATAATCTCAGTTCTACTTCTCTGACATTTTTTCGATTTTATCATTTAACTTCTAGGTAAGAAAGCTACAAACAAGGTCACAGCAACAAGAAGTTAGGGTCTGGAGAGAATGAAAGGGATGGTGTAAGTCAAGTCATTGATCTTGTTCCCTGGACTCACACAAAAGAATGAGGCCTAGACCAGGCTACAGTGTGTACTCACTTACAGCGTGAAATTGAAGAAATGTCCTAGAAAAATACCGTTAAGCATCTCACACATAACTTTTCATGAAGAAAAAGGAGATATGAAAGTTCAAATAGAGAACAATACATGAGACTTGAAATGCCTATAAGCTGTATAGAGCATCAGAAAGAGAAAGAGGCAGATTTGGGAAGCAGTAAGAATACAATGACTGGTTTTACTAGCTGCTAATGTGAGATGACCACGATGCCATCTTTGGTGTGCTCAAAATGCTTCTAACTCAAAGAGTACAATTTCTATTTCACCGACAGCTTTCTCATTACATACTATATCCTTTAATTTAATCTAGTGGCCAGACTCTATATTAACTTCCAATTCTATGGATGGCTTGGAGGCCTATAAATAATTATGGAATCTGAGTTCTCTAGCACTGAAATCATGGATTAATATTTCAGCAAACTAATTAAGATAGAAGAGTTTTCAGCCAAAATGTTTCCCTAAAGGTTTTAAAAGGAAACGTCAGAAAAGCTCATCACAATCTGCTTATGAACTTACAATCAAAAGTGGCCAGGATAGGAAATAGAGATCACATGAAAAAGTGAGGATCCCCAAAGTAAACTTATCGTTGCTTATTACCATCATCAGTACCACAAGGTACAGACTGAGCACTCAGCTGCTCCTGGGTTTTCTAGCTCCTACCCGGAAATACAGGGCCACAAAGCTTTGATTCCTCAAATGGCATACTAGTTCACTATTGAAACAACCACATAACTAACACTCAAAGTAACAGTAACAGGCAGATAAATGACATTTAAAGGAAATGTGAAATTAAAAATAAAAAAGATCTGAATAAAATGAGGCATCCAGGATAATCCCAGATTGCTTATTATGAGAAACTTCATTCCATTCAGGTTGAGGCTGTGCACCAAATGCTATCCCAAAGTGGATTACAAGACCCAAGGTTCCGAAGAAGAGTGCTCCTCCCACAGAACACTAAGGAAATTGTAGAGCCGAGGGCTAATGACAATGACCCTTATAACAATTAGAACCATGGCTATTTGAGAAAGGTTACAGAGGGTTAGTCCATAAAAGCAAATGTAAAATATCACTTAGGACATCAAAATGACTTATGATGATTATGTTCATGCTTTTGCTGTTGTGTTTAGATTAATATTCCCTGAGGAAAATAGCTGAATTGCTAGCCTATGTGTACATTTTTTAAAATAGCTCCCTTTTTTATAACTAGCATGACAGGTTTCACTGTGATATTAAATCAGTGAAATCACTGTAAACTTAAAATGATTAAGAGCAGCACTCAAATATCCTCTCCTGAAGTTTCCTAGTACTTTACCAACACACATTCCAACCACTACATTTTTTTTTAAATTCGCTCTCCATGCTGACATGAGTTCAAAGACCAATGACAAAACTTCCATGTCTTTGACAACTGATAACTACCACACATCAAGAAAGATGGCTTTAATCCAAGTTAGAGTGAAAATATTTCTAGAATAATCCTGGTCTTGTGTGTAGATGATTCCATGAATGAGCTGGCAAGGAGGATATGGGCAATGTTTCATCTTAGCAAATTAACTCAGCCAACCTTACCAAATACTCTCTCTCCAATGCCTGGGAACCCAGGCCTTTGGAGTCACCCCTTCTGTTTTCTTTGACTAGAGCCCAGCACTGGGGGACTATTGACACCATCTATTCCATGTCCATCACCTAGACTGTAGCAGATGTGGTCCTAATCTCTTCCATGTGAAGGGAAGTATCATTTATAAGTGCACTGGGGACTGCTACATCTTTTGCAACAGCAGCTGGAAAGTTTAATTTTCCCTATGCAAAATGCATGCAATAGGCAGTGTGAAGTTACAGAAGGTTGTATTAAATTCACAGTCCTGGCACCTCATTAAACATTTTGCAATGCATTCTCAATTTAAAGGAGGCCTATTGCATACAAGAACTTGAATGTATGGGGAGATGATTCTAAAATGTTCCAGTGGGTACTCATACATCGTTCTTGTTAATTTTAGCTGCTTCACTCAGAGGCTGTGTTGGACAAGAGAAAAATGAATTGTAAGGTCAGGATGAGAGGCTTTCAAGGATAATAAATATCCCTAACACAAAATGTCTTATTAAGAATAATGCTAGTTATTTGTAATCCTGAGTTAAAAGTGACTCTTGTAACACCCCCAAGAGTCATCATGTGTCCTATAATATGCATGATCTCAACTAGTAAAGGCCAGCTCAACACGTTTTTCACAAAAAAAGCCGGGGTCAAAAATATGGTCAAATTAATGCAGGCTTAACCTTAATGGAGCTCAGAAAATAACACAATAGTGTCAAAGTGCATGTTCTGGCCATGTTTCATGATTCCCTTCTCTGTGCTTGATCAGAGAGGGAATGGAAATAAGGCTATGAGGTTCCCCACTCTGTGGTTGAGGTGCTCATCTTGAAGGAGCTGAGATAGGCACTACAGAGTAGGGGTGTCCTGCTGAGCCCCTTCTCGTTGCCTCTGCATCACCATCAGCTTTCTAGGCAACAGTCCCTGCAAATGAAGGAATCATTCACTGAGCTGAAGAATGGGGATTTCATGTGATTTTGGAAGAAAACCCAGTAAAACCTCCTCCTACAAATCACCTACCTCTGGGATTTTTAGGGTAATTTTATTGATATGTAATTTTTCTTTGAGGGATTGATTCTAAAACTCATTGCTCATATAAGAGGCACTCTACCCATACAGACTCAGTAGATGTAGCACAGCTGGTTCATTATGATCTGCTGTGCAATTGAATTCCTACCGTGAGACAAGTTGTAAGCAGGCTGAATACACTGCTCCTCCAAATTTCTATGTATTTTCTGAATGATCCACATTGGCTATGGTATGAAAAAACGATTTTTGTGTATTTTTTTCAATTGCAAAAGTCATACCTGTTCATCTTTGGGAGGTTAGAAAATACGTAAAAGCTTATACAAACATAACCAACATCCATTAGCACTTTGAGTATTTTCAATATGATAACATACTACACATATTACAGTATATCTTGGCATTTTCCAGACAGCCATCTCACTACAATGTTTTCTACTAGGGATCGTCATTTCAGTGTGATGCCTGACAACTCTCTAAGAGCACAATAAGAGCAGCACTACTCATTTAACCAATTTCTCATTTTACATTCAAAGTAATTTCCCTAATTTTATTAAAAATGATAAGATAAAATAAAATGTTGATCAACCTTTCAGAAAACTTGTGAGGGCTTCTTTAAGGCAATCCTAGTAAAATTGCTGGTCCACCAGACACACATGATTTGCATGCCATGACTTTCAGAAAGCTTGAGTATTGTCAACTCAAACATTTATGTCCTTTTCCAGTCATCCTCACCAATGAGGGCAGCATAAAAAATGCAGGGCTTTCATACACAGGAGCGTCCCAGCACATAACAGGATGACAATCATCTGTACACCTGGATTAGTCAAGTGGATTAAGAGCGGTTAACAAAAGTTCCAAAATGACTTCTTACAATAGAGGTGTCCTCCTTATGAACACAGCCACTCATTTCTGGGGTGCATCAGGAAGCCACACATTCATTCATGAGTCCTCTCAAACCCAACTATTTTCTCTTCTAGTAATGCCTGCCTCCACTAAGGGTTCCAAAGATTTTCCTGAATATTCTGTGTTTAGCCAGCACAGAGTGGAAGGAGAGAAACGGTGTACATGGAAGATGTCTCCGTTCAAGGCCAGGAAGTGATGTATCCTCTCATGTATTCTATTTAATAGAACTTGGCCAGAAGACATACGCAGCTATTGCTTTTCAATTTCTATTGGTACTTGTTGCAGTGTGTAATGATTACATTTATTTGGGGAACTGGTACATGTACATAACACATCTCATTCTTTCCCCTTTCCCTCTGTACCACTTTTTGGCCAGCATCAGATTCAGTTTTTTGAATTACAAGACCTTATAAAGTTAATAGATTATATATACAGATAAACAACCAGATTAATAGGCTGAAAATATGTAAAAGATATGACTTGATACTAAATCAAGGTACTTTCAAATATATCATCCATGCTGAATTACAATAACTTTTTCCTGTTATGTCTTTCATCTATCACTTTATATATTGAGCTTCTTACATAAGAGAAGCCATGTGACGTGTGAGCTTCTGTGTCTGACTTATCTCACTTATCTTTATTCTCTCACAGTGCATCCGTTTCCTCACAAATGACCCAAACTTATTCTTTATGGCAGGGTAGTTCTCTATTGGGTGTAAATACTGCAGTCTCTTAATTCATTCATTTGTTGATGGACATTTTAACTGCTTCCAAGACACAGTTTTTCTGGGTCCCTGCAAAAAAAAAAAAAAAAAAAAAAAAAAAAAAAGCAACAGATTTGTCAACTCTGTAACAGATTTGTTACAGAGATGTAACAAATCATCTCTGTTACAAATCTTCATTCTTGTTTTTGTTATAGCCTACATTCCCATGTAGATAGGTCACTGAGTCGCTGTACACATGCGATGCATGCCTCCCACTGGGTGCTTCTCTTTCAATACTTTCTTCTGCACTTTGTCTTCTTTCATTTTTGCTTCCTTGATCACACTTATTTTCTCCATTTTCTTTGCTTCATTTAGTCTGAAACCCTGCTGTATTTTTCTACTCTGGTAAGGATCACCAGTATATAAAGTATTTAACAAGACTGAGTTTTCTGTTTCAGGACACTGGCTTTCTGAAGGACCCACTGTGCCAACAATGCCCATCCCACTCCGTGCAAAACCTTTAGGATGCTTTCACTTTTTCTTTCTCCTACTCTCTCCCTCTTATGTATAAATTCTATGCCTCTTCTGATATGGCACTCACTTAAGATTTTCCTTTGCAATTTGTCTGTGGCAGAATCCTTCAACCATGGACTACTGAAGAATAAGGATAGATAATTCTTTGTTTGGGACCCTGTCCCATGCATTGTAAGATATTTATTTTTTTAATTTATTTACTTTTTATTTAATTGAAGTACAAACATCAATGAGACATTTTTAAGACACCTTAACAGGACGGATTTGATAAATTAATACATCGCAAACTGTTTTCATAATGCTTTGGTATCGTACAAGGTGCATACATGATATTGTACTTACAGACATTATTATAGCAAATGTCTTTTATCAGTGAATTAAGAGAGTGTAGCTGTTTATGTACCTTATTTTTTATGCTGTGCTTCTACATAATTCTATGAGAGGCAAGATTTGCTCTAATGGTGGTTAGACAGGATATTATGTCAGCTTCTAGTACTATTGACAACCACTAGAAAAATATGAGTTAGAAAGTATTAATTATTGAACCTTTGATATAATTCAGGTATTTATCCACATCACTGCTTTACACTTGCTAGATGCTATAAACACTATTCACAACAACTTTCACTACCAAAGGAATCTTTATACATTGACAAATACCATGTAGGGTCAAAATTGTCCTTAGTTTTGAACCACTGGCAAAGAAGCTTATCAATTTTTTTATCTGAGAGTTAAAAATATTTTTGGCAGGATAAAGCTGGTTACATGGATTTCTATAAATTTATTTGTGCATCATTCAATTTAGGTAAAGTTTTTCTAATATTACCTCTATTCCCATACAAAGGAGTTTAGGGTGGATTCTACTCCTCCAGTTAAAGCTCTGGAAGGAAGACACATTTTTTTCTTCTTTCTAATATCAACCGAAACAAAGTAATGAGGAAGACTCAGCCTTCAGATTCAATCCCTTTTGGATTTTGTAAGACCAGTAAAACACAAAATTCACATGAATCAAATCCAGGACAGCCAAACACAAAGAATGAAACATGAAATGGTTTCTATCACAGGGTGGCGTGGTATAGGGGAGCTTTATAGTGTACCCGAACTCCTCTGCAGTGTTACAGGACACAGCAAAAGAGAGCAAGACAGAGTGGTGGTGCGGTGGGGAGCTGGCTGGCCGGTTGAACATGGAGACAAGCAGGCATGAAACAGCCAGAACCTCAGCCTTCATTGACTGAGGGAAACAGACGAGCTCATGGGGTAACTCAGAGAATGTGATAGTCTTTTGCTAACAAAGGCCATTGTATTTGCAAGGACAGGGAGGCAAGATGGCATGTTAATGGGGATATCTGTATTTCAGTCTTCCTCAAAGGGCAGGTCAAGGACAGCCTCAGACATGCCTTAGACTCAGGTTATGATCCATGATCCTCCACACTACTCCCTTTCTGTTTTTGTAACGGTTGAACCATTGTTGCATTCCTATTATTTTTTAGTAAAATTCTGAATAATTTCTAATTTTTTTACTATTTTTTAATTCTTTTTTTAAAAAGCAACATTGTAATTTGAGGTGGGACAGGTACACCACTGTTAGCTTTGGTACTCTCTGTAGCAGACAAAGAGGAGAAACACAAGACACAAGCATGTCTATGTAATCGTGCTGTGTAGAATCTCAGATGCTCCTGGGGGGAGCAGACTTCACCAGGGGTTAGAAGATTTTATTTCTCCACAGTCGTCTGCTCTGGGAAGGCATCCAGAATGATATTTTATGACCTATTAATATAGTTACATATTCTCACCTGGGCCACCTCATGTTTTGTTTGGATCCTTTTTTACAGGGTTTGCGTTCTGGGTGTGCTCATCGATTTGTCCTCTTGCCAATGAAGCTCTGATGGGATATGTTTACTTTTTGTGAGCAGTGTGGGAAGATTAGGTAGAAGTCTGGAAGATCAGCGTTTTTGTTAGGTAGTGGAATAACCTGAAGAGATCCAGTATGCATCCTAGTGATACGAGGTACAAGACCTTCTTTGTGCTGCATGAAGTGACAGCCACATATTCATGATGGAAAGGGCCAGTACTCCCTGAACACTGTGTTGATGAACCAAGGTGCTCAGCACCCATTGTATTAAATGCCTTTCTATATAGTAATATTTTCAACATACAATGGGACAGAATCCATTATAAGTCACGGTATGTCTACATAAGATTCCTGTCAAGTATTGAAAAATTTGTCCATGGGCTTACATGGCTTAAGTTCACATGTTACATAAAAGAAAGGATTACACAGAAACTTTCTACCATGAAACTATATATATATATATATATATATATATATATATATATATATATATATATATATTATAGCACTAGGAATGAAATAACTGTGCCACTAAAAAAATACAATCAGAACTTAAAAAGAATTCAAAGGAACCACCAACGTAATAAAATACTTCTTCCTGAGGGGTGACTGATAAGTTAAATATATTCAAATAAGTGCTAAATGAATGGAGAATGATTTCTGACATAAAATGCAGTCTAGGAACAAAGGAGATGATTTCTCATTTATCTGTGACTGGCAAACAGAAAGTCCAACCTCACTATCAGATAGGCCCTTATCAGAGTAAGCAAAGAAATACTTCAAATACCCAAAGGAGAGGTAATAATGACAAAAAATGTGTGCTTTTGTTTGACTGACAATGCAACCAACCTCAAAAGGTTTTGTTAAAAGTAAGTAAAACAGCAAAGAGATTTTAAGGGTTGCACATGTGGGCATGTGCCTAGGAAAAATTGTTCCACATGAGCTTTGGAATGGTCAAGGACTGCCTGCATCAAACCTCAGCAGATTTGTGAAAAGCATTTTCTCAGGCACTATTGTCTTCAAGTGAGGAAATCACTCACAGGTGGGGGGAGTGTGTTCCACGGCAGGAAAGGAAGGAATGTGCCACTAATAGCAGTGTTATCACTGAATGGGCCAGTGGACACCCACAGGAGGAAGAGACCAACTCACCTCTCCTAGAAGTGGAATCTGGTGGCGGAGCTGCCATGAGCCAACACACTGAGACAGTCACATTCAGAACAGGGCAGGTAGGGTTTTGTTCTGAGCCTCTCAGTCCTCTCCTCCCCAAGAGCAGTGAGCTCCCCAGTAGTCAGTCCCACCAGGATTACTGGATTCAAATGGAAACAAGAGAAAAAATAGCCACAGATCTTCTTCAGGACAGCCCAGGGCACCAGGGGATTCTCTCAAAGCAGATCCAGGAAAGTGCCTCAAGTCTGCACTAAGTAGTTTGTTCTTGGTGGTTCTAGGTCCGACAGTTTCTAGATTTCTTCAGAAGGACGATTGTGAAAGTGTGTTCTCAGAAGCCCAGCACACTGTGGGGTTGGGGAACTGTATTCCTGTCCTGTGGTACTTCATTTAGTCTGACACAAAGAAGCCCCATGACTACCCAGTCCTCTGGGAACTAAATCTAGGAATTTGGTGCAAGGCTCTGGGGGATGACGAGAAGTACAGCAGGAAAGAAAAGCGGAGAACAGAACAGCTTACAAGTGACAGTGGTGTGAGAGGATCGTGAAAGACAAGTGTGCACCTCCACCTCAGCATTCTTCAGTGGCCTGCAGAAGCTGCGCGATGCAATCGCCGGGAAATAATCCAGAAACCTGACAGTCCTCTTCCCCGTCTTCCTCTGGAGCTCAAACTCCGAGAGGTCTTGAGTGAGATACTGAGTCTAAGCTCATTCTGGGACAAGAGTTAATAATCATGCTTCCCAGCAGGTTGTCCAGAGGGTTAGACACGACAATTCTGTAAGCACTTTGTGCCTGCGACTGTTAGCAACTGCTCCGCTCGACCAATGGTGAGACAAGAGCCTCAAGTCATCGTTCTTGACCTCAAGGTCAGAAGTCGGAATAGGCCTTCCAGCCCCGACACAAGAGCTCCATCGAAAGGCCCTTGTGAACTGCCACTGAGGAAATGTTTTGAACATGTATCTGTAGCTACCATTGCAGCGAACCCCCAAAATTCACAGAGGCTGCATTCCTAGAGCACCTGCAAATTGGGAAAAAATACACATTTCAGATATGGTCAGAAAAGTGCCTATTTTTAATATTTTAAACCCTAAATATGTTATGTTTCCACAATTATGTAATTTAATTTAATAAAATATTATATTATATTAATAAAACCATAGAAGGTTCAGGCATTTTGCCAGCATCTCAGGAACTTAGGAAGAACAAAATCAAGATAGCAACCTGTTACAGGATGCAGGAACACAGATGGGTCTGGGCCAGCAGCCAATCAGCAACAAGAAGACCTACATAACACTCTGTGATTGGTTACTGGCAAACCTCCTGCCAAAAAAAAAGAAATAATAAGTTGAGAAGTTGAGGATATTTGCGGTTTCTGCAAAACTGTGAGCATATTCCTGAACAATTATTAGTTACGTTCTAATGAAAAGTCCTTAAACAACTGCGGCCCCAAACTCTGAGGCACAGCCTCATGGGGGTGTACTGTAATTTTGGGCATACATATGTGGCAGAAGTGTAAAGAACCCTAAGAATTTGCCACTGAGGGCTTTTCCAGGGGAGCATGGGTATGGTTTGACATGAAGACCAGACTTACCCTGGGTCTTCACTGGTGGTACCAATCTACACCGGATTTTGTGGCAACTTATTTCCTTCTGCCACCTGTATTTAGCAGATCTATCTTAGAGAGTTTTCTATTGTGTGGATCAACCCAGATTTTCTTCACGGACAAAAAACATAACAGAGTAGAAAAATGCAGGTTTTCGTCAGAAGGAGGCAAAAATAGAATAGTTACAGAGACTATTTCCAATAGCCTCGTAAACAAGCTTGGCAGTGAGAGTACCCCAGGTTGCCTGGTCCTCATTAGCCAATGAAATAAACTTGCCAGCTGGTTTGATGTCCCTCAAAGGCTCACAGAAAAGTCATTACCAGGGGCAGGCAAGGGAGAAAAGCATTTTCCTTAAAAGCAGACCAGTCTCCAGAGAATTTTGCCTGAAGAACCTAACTGGGTATTCCCTACTATTTAATCTCCCCAGGTTCACTTAATATGAGTGAATTAAAACAATCAATTGAAAAAAGGGAGAAGGAAGACAGAAAAAACAAGAAAATCCATTAACCATCCATAGATAGGCAATTACAGAAATTATGAAGATCAGTAACCCTAAAGAAGTATGTCACGTAATCCATATGCATTCCTCAAGTTATGCAAACCAACTTAACAAAAATCAGAAATTCTAAAGGTAAAGGATCCACCACCCCTCTCTCCAGGCACAGACTGGCTCTATCTTCCGTTAATCAGTTAATCAGTGTAGGTAACTCTTTAACTCCCCAGGACTTGGAAAACTAATAAACCAGAGAAAACCATACCTGAGCTATGACAGGCCAGAGTGATCTGTCCTTCCATCCCAAAGTTCATGTATATGGAAAGAAATAAGTGGATATTTGAGATTTTCCTTCATCAGACAAAGGTCTCTACACAAAGACTTATGCTCTAGCTGCCCCACCATCTAGATTCAAAACTTCATATAAATAAATCACTTTTGCATTAAGAAACACTTATTTTCTAACTCTTTCCATAAGAAAGGAAAGGAAAAGGCAAGAATCAAAACATTAAAATAATGAAAGAAAGGGGGAAATGTAGCACTGATAAGATATGCAATCTCACTAATTCACTAAATCATACAAAGTGATATTATGCTAATGTTTCATGGTAGGTAATTAAAAAGAATTTGATTTTAAATAACTTTTATACACTATAACTACTTTGTCTTTGGACTTCAAATCCAAGCTGAAGTTTTAATGTTTAAAAATACATATGTGGTCATTAGCAGGAGTTTATAGTGTAATCCACTTCTATAAAGCTGCTCAAAGCACTGAACATGCTTCAGGACTTTTGTTTATATTCTCACTTTCTCAGCTATAAATGTCCTCGCTTCAAATAGAACACAAAGGTACGTACTACCCTACTTCAGCTAATTGTGACCAAACCCCAATTAGGAGAGTTCAAATCAAATGCCATGTGTTGTACGATATATTCACGGTACTGTCAATACAAACGCTAACCTATGCATGCTCAGGTATGATTTACAAAGGTGATCAAAGCTTTCATTGCAGTGGCCTATAAAATATTAGCTTACAGTCTCTGGAATGTAGTTTTCACCATTTTCCTCTTATGACCTTGGACCAGTTATGGGAGTACAACATCATGCTGGAGAAAATAAAATGCAGCTAAGTAAAAATGGCATGGCTGATGCCCTTTGGGAGCTCATAGTTAAAATGGAAATATAAGCTTACCCCTGAGAAAAGACAAGAGGAAATGGGCTTAAATTTGCAGAAAGAGCGGACAAAGTATTTTTCCTCCTGCTCTTACCTCCCCGACCTACCCAAGAGATTGCTAACTGCCAGGAGATCCAGAGAAGAGTGGGTAAAAACAAAGACATTTCTTAACTTTCCATGGTCCTAGCCTGTTGCTGAAAACAAGCTGTGTTTCTGCCTGGTCCTTTTTCATTGAGAATCATTTTTATTACTGGTCCAGCATCAACAGAAGTTTAAAAGAAGGGCTCCATTACCCACTATTTTCACACAAAGTTAAGAAATTAATTGTTAATAACAGTTTGAAGACTCCGCTGGAGGACTTAGCAACAGATTCCCTAGACGTTGTGGAAATTAAGACAGTTGTTTGTTTGGAAAAACACTCCAGCAGTTTCTCAGTCGCCTCATTATTGGCTTTGGGACCCGAGTTTCATCCTTCATCTCTCCGAATGAAATCATCAAACCCAACCAAACTAAATTGCTTCCAACATAATTTGCTTGAAATACTCACTCACCATGTGTCATGAAGCCAGACAAAATAATTAGTGTACAAAAAAATTGTTTCTTGTTTTGACCAACGTGGCAATGCAAAAACAACGCATGCCAGAGCCTATCTCAACTTCACCATTTTTAACCCTAGCTGTTAGAACTCCAAGGAATTTCTTCATTATTTTGTGGGGCTTTCTCATCATCTCTAAAATGGGACATTATATTTGAAATTATGAATAGTGGATGTAAGCTACGTAAAGGTTAATAGTGCAAAATAAAGACCAAAGAGACCCAGAGAAAGCTAAGCTTCCAGAGTTTCAAATGTATGAAAAACAAAACAACAAAGAATAATGATCAGAAGAAAGGGAAAAAGTCAGAGAAAGAAAAGTAAGGAAGTTAAATAAAAACACTAATTAAATAAAGAAGAGACTGTAGGAGAGTTAATGTCCAAAACGACCTTTATGTGCATTAGCAAAAAATGCCCAACTATAATAGAAGCAAATATTGCTTTAAGTATTTACTTCCTAGTGCAAGGGAAGATTACATCTTCCCAGCAGGAATATTTTGCATTTTCTTTCTTTCCTTCCACTTTCAACACAGCTTAGCCAGGGGTATGATGCATCGCAAGGGACCAGGGGCTTAGGTGGCCAGGACCTTGCTCTCTGGAAGCCAGTGGTGAAGGATGCTTGAGGTTCACTCTCCTAACTGAGCATGGCTCAATCATGTTCACCTTGGTGGGAGATAGTGAGGTCAAACAACCTTTGAGCTTCTGTGATTTCCCCATAGCTGCCTATCACTATGGTAGTCATTTTTGCACCACTGCCATCATTAATACTCAGTGGAGAAAACTAGACAATGGGTGTATTATGGAAAGGAGGCCAGAAAGAAAGCCCTAAATCTTCAAAGCAGAGTAAGACACTATTGCTCCAATTGGAAGGATGGACCTTAGAGAAGTACAAGAGAATCAGAGCAAGAAGAAGCCCATAAGAGCACTGTATGCTCTTCCAGCTTTGAGCCTCACCTGCTGAGGGTGTGCCCAACCCAAGACCAGAGTGAGAAGGTGCTGGTAGAGTCTACACCCTCCTCCACCCCACTCAGCAGAGCAAGTAGGAGAGCTGAGCCACAAGTCACTCGCCCAGGCCGTACCAAGCAGAGGGAGAGGAACATCTAAGCTCACAGAGCCTCTGATGGAAGGGCGACACAGCTGCTGCTTCAGACTCACTCATGGGCAAAGTGATTTACACACTGACACTGTCACCATCTAAGAAATTTGTGGAAAACATGAGGGTCTTCTTTCCCCTTCAGCACAGATTGTTAGAAAAGAGAGATTAAATTAACTTAGTATTTTTAATATATTAAAAACTTCAACTGTAAAGGCAAAATAATAAAATATTTTAATATGTAAAAGAAGATACAGAAGAGAGCTCTAATTTTGGACTAAAAGAAAAAAATGACAATGCAAAAACATGAGAAAAATTAAGAAGTTAGAGATAAGTAATAGCCTTCTGTATTTAATTTCTGAATAAGCTCACTGGTTTTCCATGGTAAATGTATAATATTATGAAATGAACTGTTTTGGATATAACTTCATTATTCTTCCTTATTTTTCCTACTTACTTTACAAATTTTATTCACAAGTAAGCTGATTAATGTTACTTTAAATCAAGATAGAGAAAACTAAATTCTTATTCTGTTGCTATAAAACTCAAGGGACATTTCATTATCTGTTCTTTTTACTGTCATGAAAGAAATTATTTTAAAACACACAAATTATCTTTGTTGTTGTTGAGCGTTAGACCAATCTGCCTGCACATTGTCTTCTGCCAAGATGCTCTGAGGTACACAGCAGGCATAGCCACTGATGTTGGCACATTCACGTGCCACGGCACATGCAAGCACATCCCGTTCTCTGAGGAGAAGGCTGTACTGGACCCTGAGCCCAGGCACCTCCCTTTCAACTACTGTTTTTCACTCATGATTTCCACCAAGCTACTACTATGGTTGAACAGTAAAAGAACATTTTTTTAATATTTCAGGGTTTATAAGCAACATAACACTTTCTAATAAATGTATAAATCTTCATAGAAACAAGAACTATCTTTCAATAGGCAAATATTCTTAATCAAGAAATCTGGTATCTATGAAGTCTCAAATCCTAACCCCACTAAGAGAGTAGGTTCATGCGAAACCAAGAATCTGGGACAAGCAAGGCCAAAGACAAGTTTTTTGGTGTAAGTTATTCCTACTATGGACATGTCCATGCCAAGAGGACTCGTAGCTGGACACATCTTAGGTATAGTTTGGAGAAGTCATGTGTAAGAAGCATCTTTCTGTTTATTGATACTTTATTAACATCCTCTGTGAAGAAACCAAGGACAGAAAGTGGAAAATAATGGTTTTATGGTTGTGATTCAAACTTCCAGATACAAATAAACCTCTTACCCTCTTCAGACAGGATCTTCCTCTGTTCCATGTACTGCACTCACTGTGTAACCAAGAGATTGACATAAGGAAACACCCAGCATTGACGAACAGATACCAGTGCAAATGCTAGATAGCACAAGGCACGGGAGCTGATGATTTCTAATGTGAAAGGCCAAATAACAGTTATTTAGGCTTTTCAGTCTGTGTGGTCTGTACAATTATTCAGCTCTGCCCTTGCAACGTTAAAACAACTTTAGACAATATGCAAAAAAATAGTTAGCTGCCTTTTTTAAAAAAAAAAAAAAAAGTAAAAACACTTTATTTATATAAGCAAGACAAAAGCCAGATTTAGCACATGGGATGTGGGTTGCTTACCTGTGGTTTAACATATAAAGTGGCAGTTAGTTACACATTGAGAGATTTAAAGAGTCCATAGGTGGTTTATGGTTGAGTTTAGAGTGTTGTAAGGTCACTGTGGGGCTGAAATACCAGGACCAGTGCAACTGATCTCCCTGGAACCTGAATGATTTACCCTGCCAGAGAGTCTTCTCACATTTCATCTAATAACTCTTGCTTCATGACGGCTAGAATCTCCTGCCAGGGGTTGATGGAACTGATCAGTAGAATTCCCCAGGCAGTGAGTCTTTCTCAAAACAGTAGTGACCTGGGTCTCTGACTTTTGGTAGATTTAGTCAATTTTTAAATTATAAGAAATTGGAGAGAAGGATGGATCCGAGAAGTCAGTCATGAGCTCTGTGGTATGTAACATACTATATTCTCAAAAGTTCACAAAAAATATATAAATATATATGTATGAGACTGATGGAAAAAGACTGAAATTTTATAGACAATCATTTTATTAGGCTCTAAGACAGAGTAGACAACTTCAACTTCACTCTCACTGCAGCTGTGAGATGATCCTTTCCCTGCTGGAGGTAAGAAGAGTTAGACTCAGAAAGGGTGGATAGTGAGCCACATGGGAGAAAGAGACTTTGAGCTCAGCTGTGCATGCACCCACACTCCCTATCCACTTCTTCCTGCTCTCCTCCAGACCTCAGCAGAAGAGGTGTGGCTCTTCTAATCCCCCATAGTTCAAAATAACATGACAGTGTCATGAGGCTGAGACCACAAGGATGGTTAGATATGGCTCCAGGGAACTGGTACCCAAGCAAATGATGTTGGGCTCCTAGCAGAACAATGAGTTAGTTGTGCAAAACTTTAAGATGAGGTAGAATAAATAACAAGCTTCAGGGCTTTGGACAGCAGAATGCTCTATCCACTAGAAGAGCACACAAATGGCATCCATGAAGGACAGAAAGGCCACTGTGGGTGGACCACAGTGAGCAAGCCATCCCAGAGGCCATCAGATCCAAGAGGTTCCCACCCTTCCTAAAAAGACATTTGGACTTTTTTCTAAGGTCTCTGAACAGGTTATGTAGAGAATTTGAGGTAGAAGGGTAATATTAGGTGTGTTTGCTTGTTGTGCATTTGTTGTAATACTAGGATAAAAACTAGGGCCTCTCAAATTCAAAAGAAGCACTGTACTACCAAGCTGAGTACAAGGCCCTCTGAATTAATCTACTTTCACAATATTATGCAAATAATTTATGTAAAAGCTAGGATGCAAGACATTGAACATAAAATAATGAAACATTTTAAAAACAATTTTGACAGTCAATTTTATGCATTACCTTAAATGGACTGCATGAAGCCTTAATCTTTGATTCACCACTGTTTTTGCATGTGTCTGTGGGGTTGCTCCTAGATGAGATAGAGACCTGAGATATAGATGAGATATAGACAGAGTGAAGCAGATGCACTTCCCCCGTGTATGCGTTCTGTCACGCCCAAGCTACAGAGGACTGCATTCACTCTCTAGCTTCTTCAGAGCTGGACACTGCTTTTCCCAGTCTTTGATCTTATGCTTTGCTTGAAAGTGATTTCATGAGATCCTTCAGTTTTCTGACTTAGGTTCATAATAGAATTGTATCATCAATTGCCCCACACCCCCAACTTCCTAAATGTGGATCTAGATAATACTCAGTCTCCATGACTGCATATGTCAATTCCTAACATTAAGTTCAAAACCATATTAATTGTCATACATACAGTGTTTATCCATTAACGTACATATTATTGGCTTGACTTCTCTAGAGAAACCTCAGTCAGTGTTGAAGTGACAGTTAATGAAGATCAAGGTAGATAAATACTTAGATTAAAGATATTAATTAATTATTTGTTAATGTTTTAATTTAGGGTAAGAGAGTAGGAGAGAAATCAAGTGGTAGCTGGATATATACTTGAGACCTCAAGAGGAGAATGGTGATAGAAATAGAGATGGGACGTGGGAGATGTTTGGAAGTGAGAAACATAATAATTATTGGGAGGGCGGGGCCAGATATCTCAGCAGACTAAAGCGCCTACTTAGGCAGAGTGCAGCAGCCAGGGTTCGATCCCCACCCATTTGGCATGCTGAGAAGGCAATTGAGACTGTAATCCCAGCACATAGGAGGCTAAAAACAGCAGAATCACCATGAGTCTGATCTACATAGTGAAACCCTATAGACCCTGTAGACCCTTACCAAAGACACACACAAAAAAGAAAGAAAGAAAGAAAGAAAGAAAGAAAGAAAGAAAGAAAGAAAGAAAGAAAGAAAGAAAGAAAGAAAGATTATTGGGAGAAAAATGTAAATAAAGAAAAGAGTTTAGAGCTGAGTCCTGTGGCACTTAAGTAGGAAGCATGAAAAAGGAAAGGATTCATACATTGTTGGGAAAATCTACCAGCCTCAATACGCTGATGGGTCCAGATTTAGTCCGAGTTTTCCAGCATACTCTTCTCAGAAAATGCGACATCTGCACAGGATCGCATGTGAAACACTGGCAGGGAACTGTACATGCCCACTGAGTGGATAAGATTGCAAAGAGGAAGGAAACCTTGTGGACTGAAGCTGTCCCTGTGGCAGCAGAAGTGGGAATGGACTTCAGGGTACTAATACCAAAGCACGGTGATCGTGAGGCTGCCGTCGACATTCCCACCAGATGCCACAGTACCTACAGTGATATCCTGCTCTCCCCTGCATGGAACCTTTATCAGCCTCCGATTCTTCCATCCACCCTCCCTGAAGTGTCACTGTCCCCTAGGAAGCCATCTTTGGCTCTCTTCTAATTCCTAATACTCTCACTGTAGCGATCTCATGCAATCCTAAGCCAGGAAAACCACAGGTATGCCTATGATGACAAAACTTCACCCGCGGCCCCATTTCTGCCCCCTAAGCTCCTGACTCGTATTTCTGATTGTCTGCTTCATCACAGCTATTGTATTTCAGATGGAATGCATCCAAAGCCAAGCTCGCTGCTTTCCACCCACAGCCTACCCTCTAGCATTCTCTCCATTTGCCAACGGCATCCTTTACTTCCCAGGCAACCACGCTAGAAATAGGAGAATCATCTTTGAATTTTCAATTTCCTTTACCTCCCACATCCAATCTGAGACCCAGCCCTGCCAAAGAAACCTCTATCTCACTCTCAAATTTTTCTTTTCCTCCCTATTCCCATGGCTGTTATGAATTTTTCTTGATCCTTTGTCTTGACTTTTTTAAAATTTCTAACTGTTCATACAGTGAGATTTCCAAAAAATATTCCCTCCACATTTTCCTCCTTTATTTTCAACCTCCCAGTGGCCAACTTTTTATTGTCTCTGACAGTGCTTTGCAATATTTCTGTGAGTATGGCCTCTGGGGTCCTGAATTTCTTCATGAAATTACAAATTGTGATTCGTGATTGAAATCTAAAGCATAAACATAAGCAGATTCCTTATGATAAAGGTGACAACCTCTGCTGTAAAATTTCAGTACCTGCATTAGTAGAGGGGTTCAAAGTCTCATTCATAACCATTGACATTAAGCTTATTGTTATGACTAAACTAACAAAAAACACAGAGGAATCTAATGTCTGAAACCCAAATGTCAGCCAAGCATGCTATGTAAACAAGTAAAGCTTGCCCTGCAGTTTAAATAGAGACACCATGAGAGAAATAAGCCACAGTTTAGTACACGTGTATGCCATCATTGGTGGGCAGAAGTCAATTCCTGCACTCAGCAGGGAGAGCCACACTCATACCAAAATAACATTCTACTTAAAAAGAAAAGTAACAGGCTTCTAACTTCAAATTGTAGTAGTTTTATAATTCTGTTTGTTTTTAATTCCCACGTTTATTTTTGTTATGTAAGAGCTTTCTATATTTGAGAAGCATGCATTTGGCTTTATACATGTACATGTATAAAAGTGCTACAAAAATAATTAAAGTGTACAGTGAAAGTCAGAGATGCTCTTTCCCTTTAAATGACACCCATGTGCTCTACATGGCTAGAAACACCAGTGGGACCAACTCAAGTTTAAATGCTACAGTATGCTAACAGGCTCTGTGTGATCCAGCCACCCCAAATCCCATCACTAAAATGTGCTCTGTAGTGCAGCCACTTTCAAACAGCTCTGGCCTAATTTTTTTTTTTTACCCTTGTGCTTGCCATGGAAGCACTTATTCCACTGAGCCATCTCCCTGGCCTCTTTTGTCTAAATTATGCTTGCCTTCTAGGCCCGACACTTACATATCAGTCCCCTCTGTCACCATAATCCCTCGCCCTCTGTACACAGCAATTTCCTTCAACATCCATTAAATATGCAAAGCTTACTCTGATTCTTTCTCACTTTTTTCTGTCTTCAATAAAACAGGTAAATGTATTTGCATTTCTCCAGGTTTTTCTCAAGAGCACACTCCTTCACAGCACTAAAAATGAGAATTTGAGGGACAGTAAGACTATGTACTTTGCTCAGAGTGACATAGTTAGTAAGATGCAAAGATGTGATCAGAACATGAACATAAGACATCAACCAATATGCTTTAGGTTGTGGAAGTGATGCATGCATCCAAAGGCAAGCCTTGTTAATCCCTTTGAAGGTCCTGATAAATTGTGAGATCCACACAGTAAAGTTTAACTGAATATTTACTCTGAACAGTAACAAATTAATTTCCTGACTACAGTTGCCCAGGGAAAGAGGTTTCTTTAAACATTGGTTGAAATAAGTGAAAGGTATGAACAGTCTAGTATCATAAGGAAAGAAATCATGATATTTGTATTTATTTGTCTAGGAAAAATGGGACTCCAAATCGCATAAATGTGACCACTAGGGTAAGTCACAAGGGCCACACAACTAGCAGCAGACTGAATTTGCATTTGCACTGAACTCTTCCTGGCTCCCATGTTCAGATAACTCTCACCATAACACACTGAAATCCATCCCCTCATAAAACTATACATATGTACCTATAGGGTTAAAGATGCCCCTATCTTGAAAACCCAGGACCAATACCAACTTCATTTTCAGGATAGATAACCAGAAATGATAAAAGATAATTGTCAATCTTTCTTTCTCTTTCTTTCTTTCTTTCTTTCTTTCTTTCTTTCTTTCTTTCTTTCTTTCTTTCTTTCTTTCTTTCTTCTTTCTTTCTATGTAATTAGTACAGGGTCTATAGAGTCTCACTACACAGACCAGAATCATAGAGATCGTCCTGTTTGTAGCCTCCCATGTTCTGGGATTACAGGTGCAAGCCACCACTCCCAGTCTTAGTCACCCTCTCAGAGCATCCCAGGACTGGGATGGCACAGTGTATCAAATCCCTGTCCTGTGCCTGTCTAAGAAGGTGCTTTAATCCACTGAGCTATCTGGCCAGCCCTTTCTGTTAATATTTATCAAGACTAAAAATCCAAACCAACTCATTTTGCAGTGAATGTTGGAGCTTCAGCTCAGAATGAGCACCTTCAGAAGCTGAAATATTAGGATATGAATCATAAAAGTTTTCATCTTCAGGATATTACTTGAAGATAGCTCATGACAAATGGTCTATAGATAGTTAATGATCTACTGATATTGCTCAGCTTGGTAGAAAACAAGAACAAAATTTTTAATTCCTAAGTCAATTGCACTTCTGATGCTACTGTCACCATTCTCTTCAATTTCCTGTCCTCCGATTGGAGCTGTTTATATATCTGTTCCCAAGGATGCCCTTCCTTTTTCATCCAACAACTCTTCTCCTCATTGCCCCACCCCTTTTCCTAGGGGAGCCCCTAACACTGAGACCTTGCCACTTTCCCTTAATCATATTGTATTCTTTCAAAACTTACTTTCTCTTTCTATAAAACCTGAATTTCTACTTTCTCTAAATTTGTATGGTAATTTTCTTTTCTACTTTCCCTGACCCAAGTTAAATTTCTTTTTAACACTGTTTTTAAACATGAGAGACTCTAAGGGTGGTTGGACAGGATATTATGTCGGCTTCTAGTACTATGGTCATCCACTAGGAAAATAATTATTGAATTTTTGATATAATTCAGGTATAAAAAATAAGGTAAGTAAATAGCTACACTCTTACTGATAAGAGACATCTGCTATAATAATGTCTGTAAGTATAATATCATGTATGCACCTTGTACGATACCAAAACATTATGAAAACAGTTTGCAATGTATTAATTTATTGAATCTGTCTTGTTAAGGTGTCTTAAAACTGTCTGATTGATATTTGTACTTCAATAAAACAAAAAATAAAAAATAAATAAAATAAACATGAGAGACAAAAAAAGGGGAGGCAGAGAGATAGCTCAGTAGAATTGAATGCTTTTGTGGCAAGTGCAAGGGCCTGAGTTCAACCCTGGGTTCCACAAAAATAAATAAATAAATAAAATTTCTCTCTCTCTCTCATTTTTTTTTCTTTTTTGAGAAACAAGGGATTGAGCTCAGTCCCTTGTGCTTGCTAGGGAAGTGTTTATTTCACTGAGCCATCTTCCTGGCCTCTAAATAAATAAAAATAAAATTAAATAAACGTGAGAGGCTTATGATCTCTCTCTCTCTGTCTCTCTCTCTCTCTCTCTCTCTCTCTCTCTCTGTGTGTGTGTGTGTGTGTGTGTGTGCGTGTGCGCGCGCGCGCGTGCGCGCGCATGTATATGTGTCTCCACCACCCAGGCTATCTTTCTCTTCTAAAGCTTTCATTCTTAAAAATTAATCCATTTTTCAAATCAAGAAAAGACCACAGAAAGTTAAATATGAAATTCATGGATTATCAGGACAGAAAATATCTCTTTACAATAAATATTTTTTTATACTCTGGTTTCTCTTCAGATCATATAAATCTTTTGCCTTTTACAATAAATATTTTGTTTATATATACTTAATGATACTACCATCTTATGTATTAATAGAGCATGATATGGATTTTTGAAATAATAAATCCAGTAAGAGTTGGCTTCTCTAAAGATTATTCTGAAGATGGATTTGCTTCCATATTCTCCTTTGCATTCTTTTGTACTCACTAAAACTTTCCCGGAATAAAGGAAACATAAATCCATACAAGTTAAGTGGGACTTTTGACTCACATATAGCTGTTGGTTGTTTAATTGAACAGCACTGAGTGATGAAGGAGAAAAAAAAGTTTTCAGATTTCAAACAAAAAATGAAAAATAATTAAAAAATGGAAAAATATTCCTTACTCATGGGTAGAACCAACATTGTGAACATGGCAATAAATCCAAAATTGTTACACAGATTCAATGCAATCCTGAACAAAGTGTCACTAATATATCTCACAGTTCTAGGGAAAATATTTCAAAAATTCATCTAGAACCAGAAGAGACCTATAATAGTAAAAGCAATCCTGGGCAACAAAGGCAAGGCAGGAGGCATCACAACTGCTGACTTGAATTTATACTAGAAAGCTACTGTGATAAAGTCAGCATGGCACAGGCAAAAAAAGATCTGAAGGTTAATGGAACAGATTAGAAGATTCATACACTACTACAAACACACTCAGCCACCTTATCTTTGACAAAGGAGTCAAGTATATTCACCGGAAGAAAGATAGCCTCTTCAATAAATTATCCTGGAAAACTGGCTTTTCACATGCCAAAGACTAAAGTTAGACCCAGGGCTATCACCATGCACTACTCTAAAGTCAAAATGGAACAAAGACCTAAGTGTAAAAACAGAAACACTAAATCTAGTGGAATAGAAAGTAGGAAGAAATCTTGAAGAGATAGGGGTAGGCATAGAGTTCATTGGTGCATAGAAGTTTTTGGTTCACAAAAGAACAAACTGCACAGGAAATACTTCAAAGAATCAACAACTGGGATCTCATCTTTTTGATAAGTTTCTGCACATAAAAAATTATCAGCAGAGTGAAAAAAAAACACAAATTAGGAAAAATTTTAGCAAACTGTCCCTCAGACAAAGAAGTTGGCTATTCCTTCATCAAGCCAACTACAAGACTAACACATGGAAGCAGGTGATGGAACATGCTTAAGAATGCAATGAAAGGATTGGGGTGAAAACTAAACAATAGGAACATGGAAAGAATTTTTAAAAAACAACCCCCTTCAAATTCACAGACCCAATGAAACAATTGCCCATCTAAGATGAATTCGTACTTCTCAGATGAAGAAACACAAATGGCAAATAAATATATAAAAAAATGTTCAACATCATTAGTCATTTAAGAAATGCCAATTAAAACAACTCTGAGATTCCATCTCACCCAAGAAAGAAAGGCTATCATCACAAAGTCAACCCTTAAGAAATGCTAGTGAGGCTGTGGGGAAAGGAACCCTTCTCCATTATTGGCGGGAGTGTACCCTGGTATAACCACTATGAAAATCACTGTGGAGATTGATCAAAAACTAGGATTAGACATCCTATTTGACCCAGCTATTCCCCTCCTGGATATTTTTCCAGAAGAGCTGAAAATATCAGACCACAGTGACACATGTATACCCATGTTTATAGCTGCATGATTTGTCATAGCTAAGCTTTGGAGACAAATCAAATGCCCATGAAATAAGGAATTTTTTTTAAATGTGTCATTTTTATATAATGAAGTACTACTCAGATATTAAGAAAGATAAACTTGCGACTTATAGGTGAATGGGTATAACTTGTGACCATACTCATAAATGAAATAAATCAGACACACATGTGTAAACATTGTATTGTCTTGCTAGTGTAAAAACTCAGAGTAAACAAAATATGAAAGGTGCCATAGATATTCTTAAAGGTAAAGAAACTGCTCAACAGGAAAGAACAATTTGGATGAAAGCAGAAGAAAATGAAGGGATACATATATCATATATACATATATATATATATATATATATATATATATATATATATTAATTTCTGCTGGTTTTTTTGAAAGAACAGTAAATGCTTAATTTTTTTAAATCAGTCTTGCATGCCTGTATCTGGTAATCTGAACAATTACACTGAAGATAACGATATGCAATATAACAACCATTGTTAACTTCCTATTATTTTGTTTTGAATTTCTGTATTTTTATTTTTTAATTTTATTCATCTTAAAATAAAAAGAAATAATGAATACCTACTAATAGATATTGATTCTTCATAGATGGATATGGTCCTCTTTTTCATGATCCTTTATCCTCCCTTTTCTTGTCCTTGAAAATATAATCTGAGGTGTAATCTTCTGTATATCCATAGTGTAAACTTCCCATGTGAAGGATGCAAAGAGTCCCAGCAGAGAACCTACTGTACAAGAGGGCACTACACCTCCATGAAGCATTTGTACCCTGGCTCCCCGGCCTCTGTGCTGGAATTCTTTCATTGCCTTGGGAAGCTTCACCTATGACCGATCGTTTTTGTTAAAAAAAAAAAGAAAGAAAGAAAAAGAAAAAGAAAAAGAAGCAGTGTTTCCAGAAGTCCAAATCTGTACTGCTGTGCTGTCAAGCAGACTGTGTGGAAGGGTGCTATGCCTTCATCAAGCCAACTGAGAGAATAGTACATGGAAGCAGGGCGCTGGAACATGTGTGAGAGAGGAAGAGGACTGGGGTGAAAACTAAGCAATAGGAAAACCCAATTTTTCTTACAAAGGCTGAAGTAAACAGTTCAGAGGTGAGCAGCACAGTGGGTCAAAAGGATGCATCAAAACACCTAGTAGGTAAGAAACACAAGAACATGACCTCCCCAAGGACTGTTTACAAGTGTCACCGTCTTGCCTGAGATTTATAGTTGAAATGCAATGATTAAGTTACTAGGTACTTATCAGTGACATTTTGAGACATTGAATAGAGCTCATTACAAAATGATTTGGCAAGGAATCATCTCGGGCTCCATACCACTCTATCAGATTAAGCCCTGGGAGAACTATGTTAAGTGAGGACAATCAAAATAGACAATTGTGCTAAGATTTTTCAGTGCAAACAATGGAATCCTGGCTTCTTTCTTAGGCTAGATCCTTGTTCTTCACCCCAGAGCAAAGTTTCAGCTAAATTACTTTTTGGACTTCATAAAGAATAGATGTAACTTCAACTTTTACATTGAAAATGTACCACGTTAATAAGGCTTGTGTAATTATGGTTTACTATAAATTAACTCTCTCAGCATTCTTGTGTGGAATTTTCATTTTTATGTCAGTTAAGCTTCCTCTCATGAAACCTGTGCCCCCAGCTACCCAATGACATTGTCCCGGATGTATCCAAAGTGCAGAGGTTGCTGGGAACAGCATCTAGGATGCCCCAGGCAACAATCTTTGTCAAAAATCAGATATATAAAAACTAAATAGGCCATTAAAATGATAGAAGGAGCTGCTGTGCATCTGCAGCAAGCATCTCATAAGCACTGCCCTATATAGTCCTGAGCAAGCCCCATCTTGTCCTGAGCAAGCACTCTTTCCCTGGAAGACTGAGAGCGCCTTCGAATGAACAAGGATGATCATTTCCTCACCCACGTACTCAGATCCCATTCACACTAGACTGACAACACATAAACATGAGCACAGGAAAGGAGAGATCTGTACCTTCTGAGCCGCAGTCTACTCTTAAAATTGGCAGAAAGTTGAGATAATTTCCACACAATCTGTAAAACCTCATGGGATTTCAAGGGTTAAGGGTGAGAGCAACACAATATGCACAAATTAGAACAGAGCCAAGTAAATTGATACTGTTTTCTCTGCAAAAATCAGAGGCACCAAATACTGTGAAATAAATATTCGTGATAAGCAAAGCTCCAGGTAAGACAATGGGACTATTCATTATCTCCACAGAAGGATGTTATCACCAATTTGAAAGACCAAGGTTTTAAAAACTTAGGGTAATTAATTTCAATCAGAGATAGATTCAAGGGCAGTCGTGGAATACCAGCCATTATTTTCCCTTTGCTACCTTTGGCAGGCTTTTCATACAGCTCATCCATTAATAATTAAAGCAAAGTGTCTGCTACATAGGCTTAACTATTGCAGAGAAACCAAGAGGCCCACAATTTTATTTCATTTAGAACTTCTAATGGAGAGAGAAACACCCTTTCCCTGTGTACTCAGAAATGAGTCTTATTTCCTGTGTAAACAATACAAACATTCATTTTAAGTGTTCAATATGTCCGTTCCCATCTGGACTTTGCTAAATGGCTTGAGGAAATTGAGAAAAATTACAAAAGCAAAACCGTCATACACAGGCTGCCAACATGAAATGCTTTAAATCTGAGGTAACCTCCATCTGATAGTGGTGAGTCACAGAGTACAGTCATGCTTTGCGGGACATGCGATGAAGTAACAACCTGAAGCTTGGCAGCATGAATAATGTGTTCAGAATATGTGAAGTCCCGGGAGCTCTTGGGATTATAGACTAAGGACTGGCTGGGGGATGACCATCTGAAGGGCATGTCTGAAGGGAAAAGGAAAAGGAGTGGGGTTAAGGCTGGTTCAGGAGTAGGTCACTGAAATCCAGTTGGCAGTATTTTAATTTCTGGAGGGGAAATAATTTTTCTTCTTCGTCATCCTTATAAATTTAAAGTAATAAAGTGATACAACATAATTTACAACAGATGCACTGTATATATCCAATATAATAAATATAACCAGTATATACCAAAACCAATATATAGGAAAACCAATATAGCTAATATACCTCAACTCAAGAAATGTTCATATATGACTGTGCAGAACTATGAACTAATAGCATTGTTCAGAGAAAAGCACAAAAAATAAAATGTCAAGGACCATAAGGTATCTGCTTAGTCTAGAACTAAATAAAAGTAAAATACATAACCATTCCTAATCCAAAACTGAGGCACCCATCAGTGTGGAGACTCTTTAAAAAACTAGGACTGGAAATCCCATTCAAGGGATTTCCTATCCTCCTACTAGGAATTTTACTAGAGGAACTTAAAATGTCACGTCATAATGATGTATGTGTATCTATGTTCATAGCAGCACAATTTGTGATAGCCAAATCTTGGAAACAACCAAAATGCCTGTCTCCTGAGGAATGGATGAAAAAGATATAATACTTTTATACAATGGAATATTACTTAGCTATAAAGAATGGTAAACTTGAAGCATTTGTATTTAAGTGAATGCCACAAGAAGATATACTCATTAGTGAAATAAATCAGACCTACATATATAAATATCATATAGTCTCCCTAGTATAAGACCTCAAAAGAAGAAATACAAACAGAAAGGTGCAACACAATTAAAAGGAAAGCGAGAACTTGAGGATTAGACAGTGAAGAGAGGGCAAGGAAAAAACCTAGGAAACATGACAAGAGAAAAGCTATACATTTATGTATACAATATGGATAAGGCAATGATCCTAAGAATCTTCAGCAGGTTTTCAAAACTAGCAGTTAATTGGTAGGATTCTCACCCTGGCTAATTATATATGCTGATACCTGTGAAATAAGCAACTGCACTGAAGACAGCAATGTGTAATAGTAGGGTCCTTCTTCCAATGCCTGTCATTCTGATCTTCTAAATATGCACTGATTGTCAGGACATACCAATTACTGCCATACTGTCTCTCAAGTAATTTTTTTTAAAAAAAAAATGTAGTAAATGAAAACAAGAAACAAGAAAAAAATTTCATAGGACTGCCCTGCTACAATACTGTATGTAGTTAGGTTTCTAAACTTCTGTGTAAAAATATGTAATTGTTTATTCCTATATTTTAATATTTTTATTTTCTTAATCATTTTTCTTCATATTCTGTAGAGACTTAAAGGTTAACATAGCAATACTTGATGGAAAATATCTGTTCTATATTATGCCTAAGATGTTTGATATTCAGACAGATAGTGAGGTTAAGCCCACAATAAGCTTTTCTTCTGGAGTGTTAACAACCTAAATTTTCAGACCAAAAATTAGAGAACAAGGAGGGCTTCAAGGATAGTGAACATTTTGGTCTTAGCCTTTCAAGGGCACTGAAGGCTCAGGTGATACAAGAACCTGTACTGTAACATCATATAACTCAGTTGTGTCTCAAATTTTCTTTTTTTTTCTTTTTTTTTTTTTTTCTTTGGCTGAACCAGGGATTGAACTCAGGCCTTTGTGCTTGCCAGGGAAGCGCTTCTTCCACTGAGCCATCTCCCCTTGTCTCAAATTTTCTGATCAAGGAGATTATAGGGCCACAGAGGAAAGTGATCGTCAATGTAACATGTGCCTAAGGAGACTCACATGGAAAGAAAACATTGCCTCAGGCTTTCACAGAGAGCCAACTGGTCAAGCAATCATCATGACCCATCCACATGGCTGACACTGACAGAGGATCTATAAACTGCAGTACAGGGTTTCAGGATAAATCCTGAGGGGATTTGATATCAGATACAAAAGCTACATTTCTTGTTATATAGGCTTTACCTTCTCTTGGTCTTAACCATCCAGCAGAAAAGTACAAAAACGAAATATAAAAAGTAAATCCATAATATGCCAAGCTGAAAAGGCTCAGATCAACAACTTCTAACATTGTCAGTCTTATAGAAAACCCACTACTATTATGATCTACTGAACTATATTGGAATATTTTGCTGAATTCACACACCTATTCTATTTAAATGACAATGAAATACCCTTCTCTAACTAAACAAAAAGAGGCCATATGAATGAACAACCGTTTTGCATCTGTATATTCAAAATAGGTAGGATAGATAGAGCTACATTCTCTTAATTAAATGAATAGAAAGATTTGTTCTAATAGTGTATGTGGACAGGATACCGTGTCTACATCTTGGCCAGTGAATAACCACTAAGACAACAATATGCAATGAATTAATTATTGAAACTGTCCTACCAATTGGTTTTAACTGTCTCATCACTATTTCTTTCTCAATAAAATTTAAAAAAAAAAACAAAATCTGAGGCAACCACTAAAGTGGAAAAAATTCTAGACCTAATCCACAATATGAATTACTGGTGTAAACACGTTAAAATGAACAAGGTGTTTAAGATTATGTGGGATTGTATATGTTAAAATTATTTAAAGTTCATTGTAAAAAATCAGAAAATAAGAAGGCTGAGGAAGGAGGACTAAAATCATACATGACCTTGGACATTATTAAGGAGTTTCGAGTCAGTCACCACTTTAAATGCTGGTGGTGTGATTCTGTCACTTAAAGTTATGGAGCTAGACAGTAGAATTACCAGGTTCAGGATTCTCAGATAAATTGACACATGCAGCTTTAACAGGTTTCCTCCTCTGCACCCTCTGTGAAAACCCAAACCTATACTTTGGAAGTGTCCAGCAAGCAAAATTAAAATACCTTCAAAGTCATCATAGTTACTATCCTTCTCAGTCCACTTGTTTTAACATTAGACCAATATTTTCCTATTCAATTAAGGGCATTATTCGTAGTAACAGCAAGGGATACATAGATCCATTACTTTTGTGCAAAGTGATGTTTATTGCAAAATTATTTGTGACACTGAAAATTTGCAAGGAATCCACATCTGTCTGGGAATGTCTAAATTATAGTATAAAACTACAGCTGTTACACTATGAAGGGAGAGAAGCAGAGGGGGACACGTGAACAAAAACATGTGTCAAGATGTGTCATGCCTGTGTACTGATGCCTCACATGCAATCACTGTGTACAGCAAATATTCACTAAAATATAAAGACTGAGAAAACCTGGTCAACCTCATTCATTTTCAAGAACATTGGAAAACAACGGCAAGAAATAGTGAATGGTGAACAAGGATTTAAAAAAAAAAAAAACAGGTAATTTACATTTAAAATTTTAAAATGATTAATATTTTGATTCATCAGAATTATATACATTTGTGGTGTACAATGTAGTATTATTATACCAGATCAATTAAATTTATAATTCTTTCCCCTATCACAGAAGTAGCCTGTGACAACAGGAAGAAATCAGCGGTACATAAAAAAGCAACATTGCATGTTGATAGTCAAGGGGAAGAAAGTTAAAGCCTGCTTAAGATGATGGGTTCTTCATTTTGTGTAGATACTGAAATCTGTTTGAAATGTATGTTATTACCTCTAGTCTCACTTGCTAACTTCTGAATGCAAAGTTTCTCTGTTCTGAGAGTCTCAAGGCACCATCTCTCCACCTGAACACCCTGAAGTCCTGCTGATGAAAGGTAGTGCTCAGCAGGGCATGAGTTTCAGCTTCGGTAAAAATAAAAACCCTATCCTGATAAAGTTGACTTAGGTAGAAAGGAGACCTGCAATAATAACATGCTTACCAAGTTGTTGTGTGGGCTCTCCACCCACCGTCCTCATGATGGAACTTAGTGATCAAAAGTGTTATTGGGATATTGACATACAGGGGCTGTTAAGATAGCTTGGGGCCAGTGAGGTAGCCTAGCAATCTAAAACACCTACTTAGGCAAGTGAAGTGTCCAAAGTTCAATCCCCAGCACCACGTGCTGCACCAGCAGTGTCCCCAGGGCAAGCTGAGCCAGCCACCAAAAAAACAGAGGGAAGAGCAAGAGACAGAGACAGAGAGAGAGACAGAGAGAGAGAGAGAGAGAGATTGCAAAAAATCAATCAATAAATGCCATACCTAAGTAATGTGTATGATGTGGTAACTTTGGAAATATGCATATGTGCTTGAAACTATTATTGTAATTAAGGTATAAAATATATCTCAGTGCTTTGCTACTTCTACTGTTAGTACTGATTCCTACTCAACAATTAAAAGAAAGAAATAAACAATATCCAACGTGGAAAATAAATTAGATTCACCAGTTTTTAAAAGAAGCATTTTTTGTTATATAAACAACCCTAGAGGTTTCATGCTATGCTAAAACTGCAAACCTAATGAACAAATGCAGTAAAGTTGTAGAACATAGTCATCACACAAAAATGAGTACTATTTTTACATACTAACTAAGAACTGTTCAAAAAGAAATCAAGAAAATATCATAACGGTCACAAAAAAAATGAAACAACATGACAGGGAATAAATTTAGTGAAAGATATAAAAGTCTTGTGCACTAACAACTATAAAATATTAATAAAAGGAACTAAAAAAGTCAATACATATAAAAATTATCCCAAGTTTATGGACTAAAAGAATTAATATGATGAAAATGTCTGTATTACTCTAAGACACTGGCTGATTCAACATAATCTTTATGAAAAGGCCAGTGATATACTTTAAAAAATAGAAAAGTACTGACTTTAGTATAGAGGCACAGGAAATCCTCATTAGCCAAAGAAATCTTTAAGAAAAAGAAGAAAACTGAAGGCATCATAATATCTGAAAATATACAAAAAAACTAGAGTGATCAAAATAGCCTGATACTGTCACAGACACAAACACATAGGCCAATGAAACTAAATAGAAGAAAATATTTATAAAATTTGTATCTGATATGAAATTAGCTCCAAAATATTTATAAGGACCTCCTACAATGGAATAGTAAGAAACAAAATTATAATTCAAGTGGACAAAGAATCTAAATAGACATTTCTAAAAAGAAAATACTCAAAATACTAACAATACAAGAAGACATACAAATGCCCCTTATCAATAGGAAAATGCAAAGTGAAGATATGATAGCACTTCTTATCTGCCAAGAGCTGCAATCAGAAAGACCAAGGATAACAAGAACCTGAAAACATGATGTCAGGAAAGGAACTCCTTGCACAGTGTTGACAAAAATGTCATAGCCATTGAGGAAACAGTATGGAGTGTCCTTAAAATATGAAGAGTGAACTACCATCTGATCCAGTGTTCTCACTGAAGAATTAAAATCAGAAATGTGAAATTTCTGCATTTCTATGTATATTGAAGCTCTTTTCACAAGACTACGAAATGGCCTAAATGACCACTAATGAATGGACCCATACATCCACTGAATATACCTCAATTTCTCTATGAAGAAAGAAATTCTTTCACTTTGGACACCGATAATCCTGACAACGTTACAGAGAAAAACAAGTGAAGAACAAGAACACAAAATCTGCACGATCTTATTTGCATGTAGTTTTAAAATTTTGAACTCAATAAATAAAATCCAAAAGGTAGAATAGATACTGTGAAAGGGAAAGAAACTGTTCAAAAGAACAGAACACCTGGGATGAGGAAAAGGAAAAAAGAAAGACGGAAAAGGGGGAAATATATATGTACATACACAGGGTACTTTGGACAATTATACTGCTAATTTCTACTGGTCTCCTAAGGAACAGTTAATGATTTTTTTTTCTTTTCAAAAACATTTTATGACCAATTTTGCATGCTTATTTCTGGTAATCTGAACAACTAATTTGATGTGATATAACAGCTATTGTTGAGTGCGTACCATTTTGTTTAGTGAAATTCCTATGCTTGTGCTAGTATCAGAATTGTGCCTGTCAAACTTTGCTAAATACACTTTCACTTTGAGTTTTGTTTCTAATGTTTTTTACTATTTTTTTTATTTTCTGAAAAAGAATACTAAGCACTACTCAAATAAAACTGATGAGCCTAAAAACGTTCCTAACTTACACACTGAATTGGGGTGTTAATTTTTAAAACACTAGAAGGAAAGATATTCAAATGTTCCTGAAGAGAAGACATGTATAGAACTTTAAATGAATTAATATAAATGTGCATAGTCGTCTGCAATTTTGTACCAATGTTTGTTGTTGTGTACTCTGAATTTTAGAATTATTTAAATTCTAAATTTTAAATATATTTTTAAAATGTATTTTAGAAGGAACATTATTTCACAGGTTAATCAGATATGACTCTCTTTCCTTCTCCTTAAAAAATAAAAATAGTTGCTCAAAAGAGCCATGTGTAAACTCTCTTATAAACAAATGCTAGAAGATACTGTAAAAAGAAGGTATACAAACTTAGTTCAGTAATTTTCAAATAATTTTTTAAAATAAAGTTGTACAGAATATAATTTCACTTAATTAAAACCACCTGTACAACCTAAGTTTGCTTTACATTCTTCTTTAAGTAGATCTCTGAGAAACAACTATGCGCTTTGGTACTGGGCAGAAGAAAGCAGAGAAGAAAAACTGGATGCTGGAGGGGCTGCCTCCACTTGAAAGGGCAACGCAACTCCACAGTGGCACCGGCCTGCCGCCCCTGGGAGACGCCTGCTGAAGTGCTTCCATCAGCTGCTCCTCCAGAATGGGCAGAATTACAAAGACATAAAATTGTGCAGCTGTACATGCTCGAGTGTAGAAATTGGTGAAATGCTTTATCCTAAAGAACTGGGTTTTTTTGTTTTTGTTTTTGCTTTTTGTTTTTTGTTTTTTGAGCTGGCTGTTTCGCAAAACCACTCTCCATCTTTGTGGAACCCCCCCCCAGCTTTTTTCTTCTTTCCTTCGCGTTGGTTTACTGTGCGCATTAACCACCCACTTTCCAGGACACCAGAGTGAAAAGGCCTCGTTGGCACTGTCTTCTTAAGGGTATTATTTCAGGTCATGTGGAGTTAGATGTATAGCTGGTAGGTAAGAACAAGCAAGCATTTGACTTGTGTTTCCTGGAGGGAGCGAGAGGGAGGTCTGGGTGTTTGCACTCACTTCCATCGGGGAGCTGCCTTCTCCACTGGCCTCACTGAGCATTCTCCACTTTCTAGGTCTTCCACTTCACACATTTTTCAGTGTTTCCAAGCTTTAGTGTGTCACCTCAACAGCAGGCATCAGCTTTTATCTCCACCCATAGGGGCACATCAAGGCTGTCATGCCCCACAGGAGGTCAAAACAAAACAGCCATTAGATCGTCCAGATGAGGTTGTCTGATCTCTTACCCAGGTGCAAGGCAAGTTTAGAAGCAATATTTATAGTGTCTATTGAGTGCTTCCCAGAGCCCGCCCTGCTCCTACCCGGGGCTTGGACACTGGGATCATTGTCGGAAGGAGTGCATCTTGCTCCTTGGCTCCTCACCTCTTTTGCTCCACTTCCAGGCCTCCAGGCTGTGAGCAGGGTTGCCTGTGCTGTGGCCCTCTGCCATGCCATTTCATCTTTGGATTCCAGCTTCCACAGACTGCAACCAGAAGCCACTGTGGTGGACAACGCTGTGGGTGGGAGGTGAAGAGGCCAAGGCAGGACCCAGGTCCGCGGCTCAGGCTGCAGCAGCAGCAGCAACAGCTCCATACAAGTCACCTCTAGCTCCATATCAGCTGAGGAGGCTAAAGATTAGACCCAGCTGTCACAGGAAACAAACAGAAAGAGTGAAGGTTGAAAGGCAAAATTCTGATATCAGCACAAGCATGGCCACACAGGGACAGGAATTAGAACCCAGAGACAAAATCTATGAAAATCTACTTCCTCTCTGGAAGAACAGAGCTCCAACTAAGCCCATCTTAGTGCTCCTGGTGATGAAGCCATTTGCAATGCACATCCCAAATCAGGTGCAGTTCCTGAGCCAGAGTTGTCACCTAGGGGGTGACACTGAGTCACTGCTGAAGGGAGCAGAAGAGTGCTTAGCACAGGTTTTGGAGGCAGAACCATAAAACACCTGTGTTCCCGTTATGGGGAGGGTATTGTGGTTAAAATGAGTTGTTAGATTACTTTGGGATCCTTCTTTACTACTGGGGCTAGTGATTTACTGGACCATTTAGGACACCAGGTGCTGAGCTGTAATAAAATGGGGTGATTCTCTTTGATATTTTTCTATATAATACTTGAAAGGGTTCCCTAATTTATAAATTTATGCAGTATTTCAGGATAACACTTGAAAGGATACCCTAATTTATAAATTTATGCAGTATTTCAGGAGAATGACCACATGAAATTATAAAGGGAAAATTATAAGCAGTTTAATGAAATAATTAACACCAATCAAGCACGTATGCATTATGAAGTTCAAATAGCATACATATTGGTTCATGTGATCATTTACAGTTTCTTTTAACTGGAAGCAGATATTATCGCCTGGTACTGTGAAGCCAAAGGAGGTTTTACTCGCATTCAAAACTATATGAGTATTCTTTCTGCATCATCAGGCTCTGCGCAGTTATGGATAAGTGTTGATGAGCTTAACTGGAGGCCTGCCACTCGGTCCTGGAACTGAAAACCCCTCACATCTGGGCTTTTAACCCAAATTAGAAAATAATCAGATATTCCACACACAATTTTGACTCATTTAAAGATGCTTCAAACAAACTTTCTTTCTTTGCTTTACATTTTTTACGAATAAAAATGGATCACATGGGGTAAATACACTCACATCATGGTACCACCACACGTATGTCCTATGAAGGTCAAAGGTCATAGTAGCAGGAGTGGAAAGCCTACACTCTGGAAAGGATCTGTTCCTGAGGAAGGTCCAGGACATGGAAGAAGAGAGCTCAAAGATGCAGAAAGAAAACTTGGCTCTGGAACAAAAGATATCATTCCACAAGGTCAGGAGGTGGAAGCAAATAAAGAAAAGAGAATTGTGTTAGCTTGCTAGAGCCCCCATAGTACATTCAAACAAACTGGATGGATCAAAAGTATAAAAAAGTCATCTTTCACAGGTGAGTGTGTCAGAAATCTGTAGGTAAGGCATCAGCAACGTTGGTCCCCTATGGAGGTTCTAGGCACAGCCTACTCTGCACCCCTCCTCTGGCTGCTGGTAGCTCCCTGAAACACTTGGTATCCCTGGCTGTGGTCACTTATCTCTCCTCTGCCTGAACTTCTCCATGGCTTTCCTCTCTGTGACTTCTCAGTGTCTCTCCAGCTCTTCTTCTCTGCTTGTTTTGGCATCAGCCATTGTGGATGGAGCACATCCGTGTTAATGCGACCTCATCTTAACCAAACTGATCACATCTGTAAAGACAGACACGGGTTGGGGAAAGGCACTCTTCAACCTTGTAGAATACACAAACGTCCATCCATGCCTAGACACTGTGATATTTATTTACCTGAATTTTAAATCTTTAGGAGGATCTTAGGAAAGGAAAATTCTAACCATGTCTTTCCTAAGATTGTTGTGACTCAATGTGAAGTGTTCGTTAAGAGAGAAAATATATAAAAGCACAAAGCCAGTTAGTCATCAACCACAGTATTCAAGGTGTGAGGATGCTGGTTTAGGTTAGTATACCAGCATTTACCACCACGGGCATAGATATTTGAGAAAACTATTTGAAAAATGTGAATAACATGTGTTACTGATGGATTTGAAGAGGGAGTGAGGGAAAGGGAGTGAACCCAGATTTCAGCTTTGACTAACTGATGGAGCATGGTATCATTTTGCACAATGGGGAAGACTGCCAGTTGGAGCTGGGATGAGCAAAAATCAGAATTCCCATTTTAGACATACTGCCTTTGGGCTGCATGTCAGAATTCCGCGTGGAGATAACATGAGATATCTGGAGCCCAAAAAGAGGTCAGAACTTGAAAGATAAAATGAAAGTTATCAGCATGTTGATGGCAATTACAGCTGTGCTGGATGAGGTCATCTGGTATTTGAGTATAAAGAGAGAAAAGAACCTGGAAAACATCCTAGAATGTGCTAATATTTAGAGGCTGTTTAGAGGAAAAGGCAGAGCCAGTAAGAGTAACTAAGACAGCGCAGTCACAGAGGCAAGAGGAAGTCCCGAAGGTGTGGCATTGCAAGTCCCACTGTGTGCATGGCAGCGCAGAAGGACATGGGGTAAATTGAATCATTTATTAAAATGTTCATTGCATTTCCTGCCTTCCTACACCAGAGGGGCTGTCCCCACAGGATGCGTATAAGTTGTGTATCAATGACATTGGGCATGCTCTGCACCAGCTGCCAGCTGAGGGCAATGAAATGGAAACAATAGAAAGAGTTGGGTACTAAGGCAGAGGCTTTAAGAGGACTGGTTGCATCAACTATGCTTCATCCAGAGCAGGACTTGCGAGAATCCAAATGAGGAAAATCAGGAGAATAAATTTATATTCAGCATCTAGTCAGTAAGAATAATCACTGCTGTTGTAAGCCTTTGAGAAGGAGTGACTGTCCACTGACCAGAGCACAAAAGAGAAGCAGATGGACATGGTCATGTATATGAAGCGTGTAGAGTTGGAGGACGATTAGGAGCTTTTACATCATGTTAGCTAAGCTCAGACTGCATGTCTGCAACTTACTAGTATATGAACTTCAACAGATGGATAGACTTCCTTGAACCATCACCTTCCTATCTGACAAAAAGGGTAGCTCTTGGGGGAGATTAAATATGACAGGACCTGCGGAGGATTTAGGACAGCCCCACTTGCCTCCTCCCCACAGTGCTCTGACATGCTAATTTCTCTCTCTTTGCCTCTGCATTCAGGTTTGGACTGTAAGATGCCATGAGGTTGTCCAACGCATTGCTATGCTTTTGGAAAGTGCATGGAAAGAGCAAAGCCTCTAGTGAGCTCAGGTGTGGGGGGAGCATCACCAGCTGCTGGGTGAAGTCCCCTGGAAGCAGGGCACTCCAGCCTTGCTGCTGGGCCTTGCTCCCTTCTGGGATACAGTTCACAAAAGATCTCGGAGGTTCACTAGGAGTCTCTTAAGTGTCACCTTGAGCCTGTGCATTTCCTATGTCATAGCAAATGGAAAGCTGACAGTCCCTGGACTGTATTCCCACAAAAGTAGCTAAAATTTGGGCTGGTTAAATTGGTGGACACTCATATGAGGGCCACAGAATAAGGAGGTATCTCTGTAACAGAGAGCAAGGTTTCACCTGCTCCATATCATTCCTGTGAAGCAGACACTTCCACAGGTGAGAATGTAGAGGCTGATAAAATAAGTAATAGAGCTGGAAGTGGTGCCCAGTCAGGTTCTGTGTGGTAAGGCCAGATTCCACACCCACAGCAGGGGTTGAAGAGATTTCCATGCAGCCAATTTTTGTACCAAATAACTCAAACACCAAAGGCTACTAGCCCGGTGCTCACCTGTTGACAGAACACCCACAAGAGACAGAAGGTGCCCTTGTATCCTGCCTATCATGGCACCAGCCACCATCCTCAACTTGTTGGAAAATACACTGTGCAGCTGTCTTTAAACCATGGCAAGAGCTCTGTGCCTCTGTGAGGCTGTCCTCAAAGACAGAACAACTAAAGGGAAAGCAAAACCCGCCCTGCCCCTGGCAGTTCCCTCACTCTGGCGCTCAAATCTAGAAATTCCAGCAGCATGCAGTCATTCTCTGATGACTAGAATGAAAATTATTCAATCTGAGGACAGTAACAAATTGGAAAGCCCTACGGTGTGGTGGAGGTAGTCAGCCAGGAAGAGCTAATGGCGTGCAGCCCAAGGGCCAGCCCTGGGGCTCATTTCCCCCACGCCTCACAGACCTGCCGATTTTGTCAATCTCTCCACACACCGAGTTCCTCATGCGAAAATGAAATTGTGCTTCCCTTCCATACCAAGAGGGGTCCAGGGGCACCAGCCTGTAATGTCTCAGAAGATCCTGTCTCTGCCTTTTAGATAATTTGCTGCACGTTCCCTTGAGAAACCGCAAGCCAGCAAGTATTCCTTCCAACCTGCTATTTCCTTGAATAAACCTGGGTGGGCAGAAAGAAGTTGGTGGCCTTGAACCATACTTACTGTCACTTACCCGAAAAAGGATGGCAGCCACATGCTGCCTGCCCCTTCTGCACACTTGTTTATTCCCTAGAATTGCCAGATGCCGTTTCAAAAGACTTAGATTTTCATGGATTCAATAACTTGGTTTACTAACTAGACAATATGCATCTTAGTTTTCATAATAAGCATTATAGCTTTATCTAGCCAAACATTTGAAAGTTCAGGGATTTATTTAAACCCCTGTGAGAAAAAAAAACATTGCCACTGCTGTTTTCCAACTTGGTAAGTACACTAGCCATTAATAGTGTCCAAATCTGAGAAAAATTGAGTGCCTGGAGAAGAACAAGGAAATTTCCTTTAAATTTAATCCTCTCTCTTTAAAAAAACCTCAGCTTCTGAGATTGCACAGTGGCTGAGTACAGATGCATATATATTCTTTCTGTCAGTGCTCAATATCTTTGAGATTACAGTACATTAAAATGCACCAAGGAGCCTAGGGGGGAAACATAAATATGGCATTTGTCTTGAACTCATAAAAGGGGTCATACAAAAAGGAATTTAATAAAAATCATTACCACCTAAAAGCAATGCCAAAATTTAATTATACATTTTTCAACCCCCAAAGGAAAGGCTCTAACATCTAAACTCAGTGAAAAGCTGCCTGACTTAATGATTGCTATACCTACAGTATTTTTTGAAGCAGTCTCATTTAATTCTTGAATGCATGACCACCTAGCACTGCAGGTATAGGAAATTTTGCTCTTGTGCTAAAATAGCTTTTATTCTCAAAGGCCCGCAGCAATCCATCAAAATTATCCTCCAGGGCAATTAGGCCCCTTCCCCCTTCCTGGCAGACTCTGTGGATGCTGCTGCTAAGCTCAAGGGCCAGTCTGGCTGGATTACTGTGGAGTCCAGGGCTGTGTGTCAGCATCGCCTGTCCTTGGTCCCTTTCAGCCATGGCAGTTTTTCAGAAGGGAAATTAGTCCCCCTGCCAGCTCTTATATTTTGTAGAAGCCCAGATGTCACACTTTGCTAATGTCATAGGAGACTATAATATTTTTATAACACAGTGTAGAAAAGCAAAACTGAGCCAAATAGACACACTGCTGCCAGATGGGTGACCTTTATTTACTGATAAAAGTTTTTCAGATCATAAAAGTTGAACTTACTAGAAATGAGTTGAGTTTTCAAGTTTACAAGGCAGCCCAGCCCTCTGTCCCACCAAGAAGGGAAGAGAAAGAGCTTGCAGAAACAGAGGGTATATAATCCAGGTGTCCTCATGGGGCAGGGACCAATGAGGTGACCTGCTGCCTTGTCCAGAGACTTGATTCACACAGGGATGATGAGAAAGGCCTCTCCCTCCTGAAAGGAGCTATGCCCTGGCCTTGAGTGTAAACACAAGGACACCCACCTTCAAACCTCAGGTTGCTGCTTTCTGTAAAAGAGTAGAGTATCGTTTTCACCTGTCTGTATCTTGCCCAGGCAGATAAAGCAGAGATGTAGTTCTCCCCCTTACTGTAGGATGGATTCCTGCTCCATAATGGAATTCATTGCCAATCTGCTTCTGGCATTTTCAGTTGAAAGAGAGGGTGGTAGCCCTTCTGCCAGTTTCTCTGTAGATCTGTGTGCATGAAGAATGCTACCTGTCTTGACCTGTAAATCATTTTCTTCTTTAGGGGTAGGTCTCAATACTGGAAAGCTGTGGGTGGTTCTTTTGCTCTCCTCCTAATTTCCCTCCAAGTTTTCTTCTGACATACTTATGGAAATTGATCTCTCATTGCTCTCTCTATATGTTCACCAGTACCTTGGAAGCAGAAACTGGCTTCCTTCTTTGTCACCAGTGGTCCAATATCTTATTAACATTTTAAGAAGGCTTTGCAAGCATTTTTATTTCTGATTTTTACAACAGAATATTGCTTTCAAATCAGTTATTCTTGTATTTGTTGATGATTTGAGCTCCGTTCATTGGAACTACATTTACTAGTTTTAGTTTTGCAATCCTTACATTTTTCCCACACCTCATGGAGTCACCAAATGATTCCACTTTATACAAAATCAAATTTTAAGAATTTCTGCTCTATCAAATGATCCCTGAGTCATATATATAGATACATGTATGCCATCTTTGCTTTTTGTCTTTATTTTCCTTTAAATACTTAGGGCCATAGAAACTCCATTTTAATTGTTAGCAGTTCTCCCTTCTACCACGAAACTATTACCCTTGGTAGACAGCTGGAAATCTTCTGCTCAGAATAAATATCTGAATAGTTACACATTGCATAGCACCAACTGAAATCTCACTGTAAAAGTTAATATATTTGGGCTTGTAATAAAATAGCCTATATTAATCTCCACATTCTACCTCTTACCTTGGATGCAACGAACACTAGGTGTCTCACTTACGTGGTCCATGCCTCTGCAGAACAAAGATGGCCGCAGCTGCAAATGCCCAGGTTCCTGAGAACATTATGGGCAAACATAGCAAAGTGTTTTGCAAGTAAAATGTCATAAAATATACTAATAGCATTGATGTTTACTACCCTTCCCTTGCCACATTCACCACTAGCAATCTGTCTTCTTGGGCATTGAAGGTGCTGCTGGGGTCCCAGCCACAGATGTGCCTACTCACATGCTGAGCTACAAGGGTCCCTAAGAGCCTACACCAAGCGATACAGGGTGTCCACTCTGTGAGGCCCTTTAGGACTTCAGAGTGTTTTTGTTTTTTTTTTTCTATTATTTATAACATTGAAGTCAGGCTCAATAACACGGGCTTATAGTCAAGTCTTGAATAAAATGAGAGCTCTGTGATTGTTCAGTATTGTGGTGAAAGAAGAGAAAAATGCGAACGCTGGATCAATGGAGCAGGAATGTGCTGTGCATGTGTCTCTCCTTGTACTCTATTTAAAAATTAGGAAAAAGGGCTGGCGAGATAGCTCAGTGCACTAAGCACCTGCTTTGGCAAGTACAAGGGTCAGGGTATAATGCCACATATACGACGCATGCTACACTGGCCCTGCACCCGGGCTCACTGAGGCACTGACCGAGTCCAGGTGTGGTGGTGCATGCCTGTAATCCCAGCACTAGGGAGGCGGAAAGCAGGAGGATCACTGTGAGTCTGAGCCATGTAGTGAGACCATGTACTGAATACTAAAATAAATAAATAAACAAATACAATAAAAATAAAATAAAAAAATAATTCCCACTATTGTGATATGCAACACATAGCTCACGAATCATTCCATTCTCTCTTCATGATTTTGTCACAAGGACGTCAAGAAGGGCTTACAAAACAACACCGCACAGCAACTCCTCAGCATCTGCTGCTGTCCAACAGGGCTCAGGTATGCAAACATGACTTAAAAGCCCCAGGGTGATTTATACAGAGAATCACCCTAACTAGATCCAACCTGGGCTTCTTCAAAATTTACTTTTCTATGAGTAAGAGTTGTTTATTTAAAACATACATACTTAAAAGTGAAAGCAAACAAAAGCCTTCAAGGAATTCATTTAGCACTTCCCAGGAACTGAAAGCTTCCCTGTGTTCCTCCTATCCAACACCAGAATTAAATCTGGCGAATCAACTGACTATATATTTTTTCCCACATTAGCGTCAAACCTTTCCTAGCACCTCCTCTTAAAGAGCATTTTTGTAAAACAATTATAAATAATGCCAAGCACAGGGGGCCCACAAGGATGTCTGTGTCCTATGCTGCCCCAGGTATGACCCAAGTTTCTATTTGGTCCCTTTCCCATTGCCTTAGCACTCTGGAAACAGCTGTTTCCTCTTTTGGGTTTGAATCTGTTATTTGGTTAATTCCTCCTCCCCTCACATATCTCAGAAGACTCCTTCCCAGTTGCAAGGGCTGATATCTTTTCAAAATTGTCTGACTGTTTGTCCATGACTGCTTTTCTTCTATCATTTGCAAATATTTCTCCCCAGTCTCACCATTTCACCATCCATTCCGCCCTTTGGGTTTGTTTAGTCTCCTTAAATTCTTCCAAAGCAAACCTTAGGAAACTTTAATTCCCAGGCTGCCATATCAACAATTTTTTTTCCTTGCAAAGAATAATTTTCCCCAGTTCACTTTGCTGTGTATTTTCTCCTCTAAGTGAATTCTCATGGCATATGGAATGGATATTATCTCTGCCTTGCTACAGAAAGATGCCAAATACTTTTCTCATATGTAATTTTTACTTTAGCAATTGTGGCTGCGACCAGTTTTTCCTGTCATGCAGCAAAACTCTCATCGGGATATTAATCTTGAGGTGCCCAGCAAGGGAGCTAAATCGAAAGCATAGACGCTCGCGTGCTGTGCGTGGCACGGGCCCCAGCAGTGTCATATCCCATCTGTCCATCACCCAGCATGCTAAGCTTTAAGGCAGACTCTTAAGTCATCCGCCAGCCTGGTGGTAGAAGGAAATTTGAAGGTTCTGATCCTGCCGGGTCTTTGGGTTATAGAGGAAAGAAAGGGAGTGGGAAAATCCGCATTAGTGCACCAAGATCCAGAGAGTTCAGTTCCCTTGCCTGAGCTACAGAGCTAGGACACATCCAGGTCTATACTCCAAACCATTGTACCATAGCCATGCTAGAGACCTGCAGTAGTGACTTTCATGTGTAATCTTCACCAGGTAGAGAGCGGCCCACACAGCAGGTAAGCCATTCCTCCATGTGTATACGGGGTGTTTCTTGAATAGATGAGCATGTGGAAGGACAGGACAACTGAACAAGAGCACACCTCTCCTGTGGGGGTGGCAACCTTCCAATTCATGGAGAGTTCAGTAGAGCAAAGAGGGGAAGAAGGCAACATATTGTTCTGTCCTCACACATGGCTCCTTTCAGGGCTTTAGCCTTGAGTTGAACTATATATTGCACCAGCCTTCTTGATTCTCCAGCTTGCACAGGTAGGCTCTATGACCACATGAGCCTGTTCCTCTCTCTCTCTGTCTCTCTCTCTCTATCTATCTATCTCTCTCTCTCTGTGTGTGTGTGTGTGTGTGTGTGTGT